>SDWI01000317.1:95477-109031 GCA_009193005.1 Lamellibrachia luymesi
TTAAATAATACTTAGCGTAGACCGAGAGGCACTTTGTGCACTGTGGCTGTGCTACGACAAAATCGCAAAGCCAAAGGGCAAGTCAATGCAAAGGCGACACAGCTGTACTTAAAAGTTAGATCGACACAGCTGTAAAAAATTGCATATATCAAGCTATTTCGGCAGTAAAATCGTACAGTGTCCACACATTTCCCCACGTGTTCCAATATTCCTAATCAAACCACCGAGTAACGCAAAGACAAAGTAGGCCGCCGGTACAACTTCCAAGCCTAGGCTAGGGCTAGGCTAGACGTGACGACTGTGTCTACTAGCTTGTACAAACTAAACATGGCATTTAAAACAGTTTGATGATTAAATACGTTAGTTTTGAGGTTTTTGATCTCGGGCATTTGTTTACTGCGGCGTGAATCCGAAAGCTTCGGCCAATAAATCATACCTTATTTGACACAACTCGCTGTCGCTACTAACATCGTTTTTGTGACTGTAACCGCGTAGTTGACGCGTACAAAATGACATGAAATGATAAGTTGATGTCAGTTGCACCGTCAGAATCGCCGTCGCTCGACATTTTCCGTGATCTAAATCTTGCTAAAAGTTACGTGCCTATGAACCGTCGTAGGCGAAGTTGGTTTGTTTGGCCAAAATGATGTCACGCGGCCTGACATCTACCGGCAGAACACACAAACTGTTTTCGGAAAGTGTGTTCGGTGCACGCGCGCACACCCACAGAATGACTAATATTGACTATTGCAATAACAGATGCACGAAAAGTGTGCATCGCCCCGAACTAAGTGAAGCGCGGTCCCCGCATGTATGAAATGTGTCACAGAGGAATACGAAGAATTCGCGACACGTACTGGTCATGGTGGCAATTTTCGTGGAAAGACACTAGATAGTGTGATTAATTCGTCATTACCGGGTTTCGTAATTACTTTGTTCCCGGTGGATATATAAGACTGTCAGTCCTGTCGTCAGGTTATCTCGTCGGCGCGAGAAATATTGACGCTGCATCGATCGCGCCAAATACCACGAGCCGAGGACCACCTGCACAGATATCCCACGTTGTGATTAGTGTGCAAAGCCACCGTCGACCTTCAAATTTGCTACTGTTACAGGTCATTAGCGTATGACTGCTTATTCGGAAAATTATGACTTCTGTAATTATAGAGTTTAGAGCATTTTCATCTTTATCCCTTGACCGGGACGGTCTTAAAGGTGCCATTTCGACATATTCTTCGGCAGCTTTGTTTGCTTCTGCTGTGAGTCGTAGGGTCGGTAAGCTATGATTGGTCCATTCCTGTGTATTTATTATAATCCAGCCAGTTTTTCCTATGGCGGTCCCGTGTTCTCTTGCTCGCCAGGGTGCATTGCAGGATAGTTTTTTAAATGCTCTTGTATCGGGTGATGTGGTCAAACGTGGAGAGCTTTCGTCGTTTCGCCGTTGGCAACGAGGCTCTTGCTTTTCATCAGCGGAATCCATTTGTTGTCTCGCTTGTTCCTTCGCGTTGTGTTCAGTGTAAGAATGGCAGAGTCTTGTGAAGCATTTCATTTCATTGTCTGTACGCGTCTCTCTGTCTCTGCTGTCAGAGTCCAACTCTCGCAGGCGTCGAGGTGGATAAATGTTGCGAGTACTATGTAGAGCTTGTGCTTGTTTAGTGTATTTTAGTAATGGGTTTTGTTGTTGTATTTTGTGACTATTGGTGGATGGCCTCCAGTTAAAACAACGAACGATGTGGCTGATGCTATCACTTTTGCAAACGCAGTGAAGCGGAATTTTAATTAAAACTGTATCCTTAACTGATTTAGCCAATCTCGAAACCGGTTCGTTGATCTCCTTATATGTAGTGTGTGAATAGTTAGTAATACGTAGTAATATCCGCAGTCGGTTTAATTAAAAAGCTCGTATTTTTATTCAAATCATCGAAATAATAGGCTTTAGTCCTTACAACTGGTAAGGCTCAAAATAGTGGACATCCAAAACGGTAAACACTTTATCTCGCCGATCACATGACAAAGTTATGAACTTTCTCCTAGGACGAAATTCGTGAGTTTTCAGCGTTTCCATTTTCACTTCAATAAATTCTGCACGCAGAATTAAATAATGTAATAGTTTATCTGATGATTTCGCAAAAACTACATACAAAAGTTGCACAAACGATCTAGCATGTCGCAGTGGACACTAGGTAGGTTTGAATTTTCGCAACATTAATTTGAAATGAGACGAAAAAAACCGAATTGACGAGGCTCCTTTAACATATCAAATATAAGTTTAGAAGCTGAGCATTTAGTCGAAAAAAGTTAATGTTTTCAATAGATATTTCACGATTGGATCCCAGGATGTCAGTTTACATTTCGCTACGTGTGTCACATTATAATTGCTAGCAATTTCTATGTTTCCGACAAAAAATACGTTCGTAATGCGCAGTATTTACTACATACGTACGTGCCACTGACTAGCTATGCAAACCCGATAATCATATCTTTAATCGCCCACATTTATATATTAAACACATGTCATGTCGTTGTCTTTGCTACAAATACTTATGGAAATGACTGTTCAGACTGTGATAACAACAATACCAAATGTATCCTGTATGTTCAGACTGTGATAACAACAATACCAAATGCATCCTGTATGTTCAGACTTTGATAACAACAATACCAAATGTATCCTGTATGTTCAGACTGTGATAACAACAATACCAAATGTATCCTGTATGTTCAGACTGTGATAACAACAATACCAAATGCATCCTGTATGTTCAGACTGTGATAACAACAATACCAAATGTATCCTGTATGTTCAGACTGTGATAACAACAATACCAAATGTAGCCTGTTTGTTCAGACAGTGATAACAACAATACCAAATGCATCCTGTATGTTCAGACTGTGATAACAACAATACCAAATGCATCCTGTATGTTCAGACAGTGATAACAACAATACCAAATGCATCCTGTATGTTCAGACTGTGATAACAACAATACCAAATGTAGCCTGTATGTTCAGATTGTGATAACAACAATACCAAATATAGCCTGTATGTTCAGACTGTGATAACAACAATACCAAATGTATCATGTATGACGTATAATTAGCATCCCGTTAACATTATCTGAAACTTTAACTAACTACTTCCCGCATAAATCGGAAGTCATATTTGTTTGAAATTGCATTCTCACCCTCAATCATTCCCACCCTCAATCATTCCCACCCTCAATCATTCCCACCCTCAATCATTCCCACCCTCAATCATCGGCGGTCTTTCGCTCTGATGATGACTTTTGCGTATCCCTATTCATGCCATCATGCTTAACGATTCCGGTTTGTTGCGCCTCTGAGCTCGAGAACCCGATGAAGCAGGTGCTATGGAAGTTTTATTGTTATTACTAGCATAATACACATCCTCCGGACGGAAAAACTTGGTAGTTCGTACGTGATTGCACATTTTCAGGATACATAGCTATCTATGTCTTAGTACGTTGTGTTTGCTGCCAGTCAATATATGTAAGGGTTTTTTAAATCGAACTCGTAATACTGACATTTATAGTAACGTCTAGCGTCGACTATTACGTAACGTCGGACAATCGTAGAAAAGATGCATGACGTTGTGAACAATTGTACGTAATTGTTCGCATAGCTTTGTGTACAATTGTTCGAGTCCACCTACTCCTGTTTTGAAATGGGCGATTTCGTTCACCCCACGTTGCCTGTGCCTTTTTGTATAGACGATACAATAAAAGCCGTTTGTCGCTACTGGGGTAAATGTGTAGTCTGCTATGGACTTTCCTAACCATACTGAATTACGACAGAAGAATCCGTGACGCGGCTCAGTCAATTTTGCCAAATATACATAACTCACACGCGGACACCATTGAATGAATACAAATAAATGAAAACCAGGCAAGATGTCCCGTTGTTGTCCTCAGATTTGTCACCGGACTAGACAGCCACGAGACACTGCCGGAGGCAATCGGCAAGTTAAAGGATGACATACTGCGTTGGCATTTTAACTACATTTCATAGGTCGTTAATAAAATTAGATGCGGTTTTCTCGACGTTCCGAGAAGGTTACGCCAGTCCAGCTGCGTCGGCGGTCTCTGGTGAACTTTACCTGAGTGCTGACATTATGAACGAACGTGAGACATGGTCGTATGAGTGTCATCTCACATGTTCAAGATAAACGAATGGAACAAATGAGATGTGTCAATGGTAGCAGTGTGAATACATTCGTGAAAATGGTAGCAGTGTGAATACATTCGTGAAAATGGTAGCAGTGTGAATACATTCGTGAAAATGGTAGCAGTGTGAATACATTCGTGAAAATGTTCAATAAGTTGCTAGATACATACCAATGACGATTTACTTCTAAACACAACTATTGAGATTACCTTCATCGGGAATTCTGGGACGACTAATTCCTTTGTTACTCGCCAGTTGGCTTGGCAAGCAAGATGTCTTAATCATGAATCAAGACGAAGAGACATTCCGATTAAGCCACGTATGTAACGGCTTGCTTGCCAAGCCAACTGACGAACCGAAGAAGAACTCGTCATCCCAGAATTCCAGACGAAGTTTGCCGATGGCAGATGTAAAAGTCACGTCATCGCTAGTTATTTCTCGAGACTATCTTCCACCTGTATCAAATCGTATGAAGACCACGGGGAAATGTGCTTGTTTGACGCAGGAATATCTTCAAATAATATAACAAATAATGTTATGTATTTTTGTAGATACGACAATTTCCGAACTAATAGCCAATATTAGTGACTGGTACAGGATATATCACCATTTTGGAAGATATTTGTAGCAAAATTGTAATTCGTATTAGGAGAAGATAGACTGCATCCGCGATTTTAATATCGGTGTCATTTCTTCTCAACTGTAATTTAGACTACGTACAGTCGAACCTCGCTTTACGATCACCTCAGTAAGACAGCCACCTTGCCATTTAGGTTACCCAGTCCATAACAGTAAAGTATGGAGCATTATTTTAGCCCCGATTACATGGTCACCTCGCAATTTAGTTCACATTGGCCCCGTCCTGAGTGACCTTATTAGTGAGGTCCCACTATATAGTGGTATGAACGAGTGCGGAAGGCGTTGAAGAGTAACACGTGAAGTGTCGTTCACCCGGCCAATCAATCATCTGATCGTTAATCAAAACGATCCGATCAGTAATTGCCTGGTACACTTGAAGCTTGCCCAGCGAGCGTTCAGTCAGAGCCCACGCGTAGTGTCGGGCGACAATGTATCGTCGAAGCGGGGTAGTTCAACTCTGTGGATAGTTCACATCTCGCGGAATGCCACGCGCACAAGTGCACAAAGTACAAACGTTATCTATTCTGAAATACTTACTGTCCAAATGTGATTAATTTGAACGTGTCGCCCCGAATATTATGGTAACATCACACGCTGAAAAGAAGGCGGTAGTCATAAATAGATAACGGTCAAATTGAATTTGTTTACACAAGTTGCTAGAATAGGCACATACTTTATGGCATTACATATAAACACCCCCCCCCCTATTGGTATTCCACTTCTTGACATAACCGAATGTTGGTGTAGGACTACAACGTAATGTCCCATTGAAACCAACGCTAAAATCCAGTGAGGCAATTCGACGCTGTGAGCAAAATTACGATTCGGTTTTAGTTAAACCTGTGCGCTTCCACGTTGTCGTTTCACTGACCTTCAGTAGCCTTTTCGTGAAACCCTCCAATTTTGTTTTCGAGAAAATCAACATGGAAGATGTTTCCCCGTCACCTGTCACTCAAACAAACCAGACTCTGTATTCGAACACCAGGTGTCCTGCCACCAGTGACACGTCCATACGCTGCCAGTCTGCAGCGAGACATTTAACCGCAGCAGTAGAACCATTGTCTGCAAATGTGGCCATTTCCCTGGTCACAAACTACTTTTGTCAGGGTGCAAACATCCTCGAAAGTTGGTACTGCCAAAATCATTGGCACATTATTCTTAAGTAAGTGTTTCGCCTGGCCCAGAATTTGAACCACTTCATCGAAGTCTGTAGTATCAGTTTACACTTACAAAAAAATCGTTCACACTTTCTCTGTGCGATAGAACTGTTTGTTGCATAGCTGCTATTTTCGTAGGACATAAACAAACACATCGGCGCCAGTTAGTTACGTATCGGCTCACTGGCAACAGTGCATAAAGATCCTTGCTGACGCGAATATATGACGAGAGAGACGAACGTATCAGCTACACCAAAGGCCAAATTGACGTAAATGTTCTACGAGTAGCTTACGCTAGTCAGACAGTGTAGGTTAGGTTACATTATCTTACGCTATAAAATGGCTGAGCTGAATTACTCCCCTCGTCAATTCCCTTTTTTTCCCGCTCGTCTCATTTCAGACTCATTCCGCGAAATATAAGACCTATCTAGCATCGACTACGACTTGCTAGCTCGTTTGTACAGATTTATGTTTTAGTTTCGGTGAAATCATCGGGGCAAAGTAGCACATTATTTTTTATTGCATCCTGTAAAATTTCGGCGTAAAATGGCAAATGTGGACCGGCTGTTTATACTATGACATAAGAATATTCGCACTTTCGCAAGTTACCCGATCTAACGAAGCGCTGAACTAAATCAGTTGCCGAGCGAGTTATAACACGTTTTTCTATTTACCTATATTTCCAATGGCGTTCACGTATTCCATAAAGCAAATTAACGCAGAGACTTTGATCAATCAACTCGTCATAGTGGCACCACGCAGCGCGCAATGTGCACCATTGTGTAAACCAGATAACCCGCTTTACATTATGCACCAGTTACATCAACCTATGTTATCGACGCGTTATGGCGCGCTGTCAAATTAAGACGGCTTATTTCGTTTTCCACTGCTGATTGCCCAGCGTCTACGCCATCAGAAAACTACTTAGCCTCACAGGTGGCCTGTCTGTAGATAGTGGTGCATATTGAGCCCAATTACTATCACATAACCACACATTTCCTACGACGAAAGGACATTACGTATGTGCACGACGCGCCTTATGCGGACACAAAAACGACCGTTTTGCTCGGTCGCAACCGTCAGCTGCATGCGAATGGGAGGAGAGAGGCTGGTCGCACGATAATCACGAATTGCATTAGCCAGATATTATCTCGACGATAGCACGATGGAAATCGAACAGCACTTAACAGGAATCGCTTCGAACACGTGTTTATCCGTGACGTTTCAGCATTGGTGACAGTACCTCAGATTAAATGTATGCAGGAATTAAAACTCGCTCTTCAATTTCAATTGATTTAGCACATCACGAATCAGTTTCATTGATGTTCGCATATGTAGTGTGTAAATAGCTGAAATAATATGCGCAGTCGGTATGATAAAAGATAGCGCACGTTTGATATCATCGAAAGAATCGACTTTGATCGTTATATCGGGTAACTTGCGAAAGTGTGAAAATCCCTATGACATAATATGTAGAGCCGGACCATTTGTGCCATTTATTTCGCCGCATTTTAACCGGATACGGTCAAAAAACAGTTCACTACTTCGTCCGATGATTTCACCGAAAAACTAACTAAAAATTGTCAAACGAGCTAGCATATTGCAGTGGATACCATGTCGATAGTATAAATTGTTCACGAATTGAGACGAGCGAAACAATCGAATTGAAGAGGAACCATTATCGGCGACCGTTTCAAGAATGTTCGACATGACGCAACGGAAGTAAGAGATTCTGCAGACTAGACCATCATTTCCCAGTTGCACGAATCCCATCAACAAACGGAAAACGAAGTAGTTTTCCACGCCTACACACCGGTTCGTGTGGCCTTCTCGCGTCGATCTATGTTTCTGTTTTGACGGCTGTTGCCACGATTTTTTTAAGTATTGGCATCAGTGAATTGCAACGATGACATGGGGATATCTTTGGTGTGATCCCTCGTGTGTAAACAATGTTACATGATGCTGCCGTCTTTGGTGTGATCCCTCGTGTGTAAACCATGTTACATGATGCTGCCGTCTTTGGTGTGATCCCTCGTGTGTAAACCATGTTACATGATGCTGCCGTCTTGGCAGCGTTTTAACGATTTTCATTGGTTATTTGATAAGCAGCTAGTTGTAAGTTTCGTACTATTAAAATGCCCCAATTCTACGAATTTCCCTATCTCTAGGTTCACCTAAATCAACATTGTTGTACTTCATGTTTAAATATGTATTGTCGTAGCATATTTACCGCCATAAATTATATATATCGGGAATTTTACAAACCAATAAATCATCCTATGAAAAACATTATATATTTCGCATTCAAAGGTGAATATATATATATATATATATATATATATATTATTTTTAAGCAACCGATATGCTATCAATACTAACAATTCAGTGTCGCAATATCCCAATGTCAGTGGCACAATCCGGTAAAACAGTCGTGCAGTCAACCAACGAAAACCGTCGTTGTATATTCCGTTTAGCCGACCGTAAACATAACCTTACAGAACTTAACTGAGAGTTAATGTTCGGTGCGCATTAGATGATGTATCTTTGGTCGAGACATTGCGTAAGAATGTTCTCTGAGGCACGATGGACTTCCGCTCCCGGTGCTGTTTATTCTGGTTGCGTTTTTATGAGGTCGTTTATAAATTCCAGTGGTTAAGTTTTGTGCCTAGATGTAAAAAAGGTTTTCTACCGAGTCTGTTGGTTATACGAAATTCTTGAGTCTAAAGGGTTTCCATTCACTTTATTTAATTATAGACCAATCACTTAATAGTTTGTCTGATAATTTCACACAATTGAACAAACGAGCCAGCATGTCGTAGTGGATAATAGGAAGGTTTGAATTTTCGCAAAATGAATTTGAAATGAGACGAGCAAATAATCGAATTGAGGAGGCACCTTTAATTGAGGAGGACCTTTAATTGAGGAGGGACCTTTAATTGAGAAGGGACCTTTAATTGAGGAGGGACCTTTAATTGAGGAGGCACCTTTAATTTAGGAGGACCTTTAATTGAACAGGGACCTTTAATTGAGGAGGACCTTTAATTGAGGAGGACCTTTAATTGAGGAGGCACCTTTAATTGAGGAGGACCTTTAATTGAGGAGGAACCTTTAATTGAAGAGGGACCTTTAATTGAGGAGGACCTTTAATTGAGGAGGCACCTTTAATTGAGGAGGACCTTTAATTGAGGAGAGACCTTTAATTGCGAAGGGACCTTTAATTGAGGAGGGACCTTTAATTGAGGAGGGACCTTTAATTGAGGAGGCACCTTTAATTTAGGAGGACCTTTAATTGAGGAGGACGTTTAATTGAGGAGGACCTTTAATTGAGGAGGACCTTTAATTGAGGAGGACCTTTAATTGAGGAGGGACCTTTAATTGAGAAGGGACCTTTAATTGAGGAGGGACCTTTAATTGAGGAGGCACCTTTAATTTAGGAGAACCTTTAATTGAGCAGGGACCTTTAATTGAGGAGGACCTTTAATTGAGAAAGGGACCTTTAATTGAGGTGGACCTTTAATTGAGGAGGCACCTTTAGCAAATCGGAATCAGTGAAGAAACAAGGTATACTGCAGGTATCACGATAACATTGTGAATTAACAAGTTAGCTCGTGAGTTCCAGAGTGGACTAGGAGATGCATGGAATTAGGAAAACCATGAGACAGATAAAGTTACAGACAGCGAAAGAGAACAAACCCGTATGTTTAAAAAAGAATACAGGGATTGAGCGTAAAAGATATCGCAGACAGTTATTCAAGATAATTGTCACATGTGTCACTCATTGAACCACCCACCATCGACGAATACCCGAGCTCGTCTAAGACACGTGTGTAGGATGGAGGACACACGTCCCACATCGGTCTTCTTTGGCGAGATGCATGACGGGAAAAGAACAGTACGGCAACCATCGTCGCTATTAAGATGCTCCAAAAAGAGAAGACATTTGATATCCCACCTGAAACACGGACTGCTGCCGCCATAGACAGACCAACCAAGTGGACCATGCTCCACATTGGCCGTGACATAGACAGACCAACCAGGTGGACCATGCTCCACATTGGCCGTGACATAGACAGACCAACCAGGTGAACCATGCTCCACATTGGCCGTGACGTAGACAGACCAACCAGGTGAACCATGGTCCACATTGGCCGTGACGTAGACAGACCAACCAGGTGGACCATGCTCCACATTGGCCGTGACATTGACACCGACAAACATATCACCAAGGCAAAACTACGACGCCACAAATAAGGACTCATAGAAGACACTCTTGGGACAGAAATCAGTCAGTTATGTCCTATGTGCAACTGCGATCCAGCCAACTCAAAAGAAATATCTGATGTCAAAACCTCATCCAGTTTGTTGTCTGCTGAGTGCATTCTGTCATCACATTGATCCAATTCTGACATTTACTTTATCCATCTACCATCAGTTCGGTTCTCCCTGCTACACGACTGACGCAGTGTATTATGGGGAAATCCCACTGGGAGAACAACGGAGCACGATCCATCAAACCAGATATTAATCCTATTCACGATGCAAATTTCGTCGTCTCTAGCATCGGCAATTCTTGGTAATTCCCATCGCGTTACCATTTGAAGAGATTCGATCTTTGTTGGAAAGTAAGGCGCCACCGGGTATTGAAGACAAACACATCGTTTGTGGATATAAATGCAGTTGACGACAGCAACGTGTTAGCAAAAAAGACTTGTCAACGTTACCAAGAATTGCCGATGTAGAGACGGTATTTCACCATTCCATGTTGATCAATTATGCATGTTAATGTGTACGATATAATACTTTAATCGCACTAGCTTTACTAACGGGTTCGCATTGGCATATTACCTTACTATAGGCCATATGTAAGCATAACCTTGCAGGGGTCGTGCTAGGACAAATAACCTTGCCAGAAGATCGCAATGAAAAACAGTCATACAACTTAGAAAGATATCCAGTAAAGGAGCGAACATTGGGGATGTTTCCGCACCCCCAAGTAATCTTCTTTTTGAAGAGCTCAATTCCATAAAAGTGTTAAATATCCTTTGCATATTGTCTAGCGCCTTTTCGAGTTGACATTTTCATTTGCTGTTGTATTGTTGACTGTATCATCTCGCGATATGACCGCACGCAGTAGTACAATGGATGGAACATCTGCATGTCATGCCAAAGGTCTCGGGTTTAATCCACAGTGTAGAATAACTCATAACAGATCGACATGACAGCTATGACGATTACACATTGCTGCTGTCCAAATAATTAATTGGATACATAAATAATGGAAGATAACATGTATCTTGGTCGTGACTAAACAGTTCGTAAACACGCACGCACGCACGCACGCACGCACGCACGCACGCACGCACGCACGCACGCACGCACGCACGCACGCACGCACGCACGCACGCACGCACGCACGCACGCACGCTTCTGTTCCTTTTGGGTGCCTAACCGACACTTTCTGTATTCCGCGCGTCAGATCCAATTGAAAAATAGGTGTTGGTGCTGATGCTTTGCTAAGCCGAGACGGCATTAATAGTTCATACGTGAGGCGACTGCGTACGTGTCCAAGTTGGCTTGTCGATGACCACGAAGGAAGCTTAGGTTGATAGCGGGCTAAAGGAACCGGCGCGACATGGACTGGCCTCGTGGCGGGCCGTAGGTTAGAGCAAAGCAACGCCAGACAGTTGAATCGACCCGACCTGATACGTTCGAAGCGTTAGAATAAAACGTTAAGGCAATTAATTAAGCGAAATATGGCATACTACTTAATTGAAATTCTGTAAGGATTAGTGGCAACGTCGGTCGCATATATTCAAGGAGAACCGATTAATTAAGTGTAGGTTGCGATGCCCAGTTTAGGGTTAAGTCAGTTGTGGTAATTTGATATCGCCATCAGAAGATTGGATTGATAATGCACGGAATTGATTAAATGGAACGGAAATCAGAGAAGAGGTGTTTGGAAAGGCGTACGGGTGCGTGCCTTTCAGGGATTAGCGGTGTTTCTGCTCACTAGTTTGGCTCATTAGTTAGTTAGGATGCCCCATTTCTATAATTCAACGCTCGTGAATGATGGCTGCACAAGTGAACCAGACAACAAAGACAAGTGAAAGAAAAATAAACATTTAATACACGATAGTTACTAAGTAATTTACAAGGAGACAAGTAGACTCCTGGGTCTATGTAAAATAATCTGATCTTCCGATCCTCTGACAATCGGACCGGGGTTAATCACCCAGTGTAATCGTAGAAGTAAATGTCTACGAATAATACTTTAATCGCACTAGCTTTAGTAGCGGGTTCGCACTGGAGAGCCACCTTGCTATGAGCCGTACGTAACCTTGCAGGGGTCATGTTAACACAAGTAGCCTTGCCAGAAGATTGCATCGAAAAATAGTTATAAAGTTTAGATATACAGTGAAGGAGCGAAAATTAGGGTCGTTTCCGCACACCCAAGTAATCTTCTTTTTGACGAGCTCAATTCCAAAAAAAGTTATAAATATCCATTGCATATTGTCTAGCGCCTTATGGAGACGAGCTCATCATTTGCTCGTTTACTGTTGACTGTATCATCTCGCGATATGACTGCTCGCAGTAGTACAATGGATGGAACATCTTCATTTCATGTCAAAGGTCTCGGGTTTAATCCACAGTGTAGAATAACTCATAACCGATCAACATGACAGCTATGACGATTACACATTGCCGCTGTCCAAATAATTACTTGGAGACATTAAAAAATTAAGACAACATGTATCTTGGTCGCGACTAAACAGTTCGTAAACATGCACGCACACACACACACGCACGCACGCACGCACGCACGCACGCACGCACGCACGCACGCACGCACGCACGCACGCACGCACGCGCACACGGCATGTATTCTGCCAGTATCCAGTGTCCAGTCTTCCGCCAGTGTCCAGAGATGGCAACACTAGTTCATACGNACGCACGCGCGCGCGCACGCGCACACGGCATGTATTCTGCCAGTATCCAGTGTCCAGTCTTCCGCCAGTGTCCAGAGATGGCAACACTAGTTCATACGGACGTGAGGCGACTGCGTACGTGTCCCAGTTGGCCTGCCGATGACCTCAGTGGACGTTTTGGGTGATTGCAGGCGGCCGGATTCGGCGCGACATCGTGGCGACCTCGTGGCGGGTCATAGGCTAGATTCTGGAGCAAAGCAACATGAGACAGTTGAATCGATCCGAGCTGATACGTTCGCAGCGTGAGAAGAAAACGTAACGGCGTTTCATTAAGCGAAATATGGCATATGACTTAGTTAATATTCTGTTTATTCGGCGTGGTCGTTCGTGTAACGATTGACGTCAGTGTGGATCGGATATATTCAAGTAGAACCGATTGAGGAAGTGCATGTTGCGATGTCTAGTTTAGGGGATAAATTATGTCAGTTGTGGTAATTTGATTTGGACTTATAATACACGGAATTGACTAGAGGGAACGGAAATCGGGGAAGAGGTGTTAGGAAAGGCGTACGGATACGCACCAAGCGAGATAACTTTGATTATTGATTCCGGAATACTGGTAAAAACTAGCATAATATATATATATA
>SDWI01000317.1:110574-121505 GCA_009193005.1 Lamellibrachia luymesi
GAACCTCACTATTAAGGTCATCCTCATGAATGGGCCTAAAGTGACCTGAATAGCGAGGTGACAGTATTAGCAGGTCCTATGCTTTACTGTTAAGAAAATAATTTGGGATTGTCGAAGGGTGACCATAATGGTGAGGTGGTTGTATCACCGAGGTGACCTTAATGGTGAGGTGGTTGTATCAAGGAGGTGACCATAATGACGAGGTGGTTGTATCACCTAGATGATCGTAATGGCGAGGTGGTTGTATCGCCGAGGTGACCGTAATGGCGAGGTGGTTGTATCGCCGAGGTGACCGTAATGGTAGTGGGCCCACACGGTGCGAACCAAGAAGCTGAATAAACAACTTTCTTAAAGCCGATGAGCGGTGAACGTAACGTAGTTTCTCACTTGTTTAACTTGTCAAGCTTAAAGTCAAGCAACCTCTTGCAGCGTTCTATTTCCGTACGTTCCGTTCATCTCGTCGCAATAATGAACCCTTCGCAAGACCCGCATGGAGTCGATAAAGCCGCTCGTCAGTTTTCGTTTGCTCGATGACAATATAATTCGTTGCCATGAATACGCAGGCGGCGAGTCCGGTAAGCTAGGTATCACTTGCTCAAAAGGCCACTTTCGACCAAAGCTTTGCTGTCAAACATTTATCGATTTGCCCTTCAGCATAGGTACTGAAATGTTGCCGTTTACGATTTTACGAGGAAACACGATTGACCCCAGGACAATAACTAACAACCACAATAACGTGTTTGTGTTTACCGATATAATATGAAGCTTTCTGCATTGAAGTAACGGCTTCATTTAAATACTATTACCGACGTCGTGATTATGGATTCTCTAGCGATTCTTAATAAAATGGGAATGCGGATTCAGTAATACGTGTAAACACGCTGTAGGTATATAGAACGATACCCTGATTTAACCAGTGCTCGCACGCACGCACGTACGCACACGAGAGAAAGAGAGAGAGGGCGGGAGGACGGGCGGACGGAGGGCGACAGACAGAAGACAGACAGATAGACATACATACAGACAGACACAGACAGACAGACAGACAGACAGACAGACAGACACACAGACAGACAGACACACAGACAGACACACAGACAGACAGACATACAGACATACATACATACAGACAAACAGCAGACAGACAGACAGACACAGACACACAGAGAGACAGACAGACAGACATGCACACATACACACATTACATTGTCCTGCTAAAATTGACAATTCAATCTAGCGGAAAATGGACAGTTAGAATTATACGTACTCTTCCCATTAGGCTAGGAGTGGCATTGTGTTTTTTAACGATATTGCTTCTCTTTGTTGGCGTTAACATATTTGATACGATAATGCACACACATTATGGCCTGCTTGAAGGTCAATGGTGAGCAATTATAGGAGTAATCAGCAGATGCGTTTATTCAAAAGTAACATATTATTGAAACTATTTATGTTACAATCAAGTAAGTGGTGTTTTCAGTACATACTTTGAGCTGTTATTTTGTGGATGCAGTTATTTTGTGGATGCCGTTCTAGTGGTAATTTATCGGTCCCGCTTAAACTGCATTCGGTTAAATTCGCCATTGATGTTACGTAGCGATCGTCGCTTTGCCATCGATTTTTGCGTCACTCGCCAATGTGTGAATATGAACTGTCGCGGAAACGATAATTTGCTTTCAGTGTATCAATGCTAATGGTGGAGGACAATTTGTGTAGGCCATACTGGTTTCACGGTCTAAACAATCGTGTCGCTTCTACAAATGCACTTGGCGATTTATTTGAATTTACTGTTAGGGGCCGTTCACAATTTTCAATAATATTATTTACCTTTAAACATATATTGTCCTGCATGCGTGTATTCTCATGAGGAAAATGTTTTCTCGAGTTGGCATGATATAGAAGTATGGCAACATCGCTTGTGTTAAGTGGCGTACGCAAACGTAACGCTGTTATACAATGAAAAACAAGTAAATAAACAATATGTCTACATTACTATACCAGTTGGCACAACGCAATGTTCCATTGACGATTTTACATTTGGAAATATAACTGTAGAGTAGAATAGTGATATATTATGCTGCATAGGTAGTCTACAGCCTACACTGTTGACACGTTTACGTATAATGATTCTATATATTGCACCGCCGCTCAGTACACCACAGGACGGCGACGAGAGGCAAATAGACGCGTCGTGGACGAATCTAGAATAATCGTGAACAATTGTGATGCTTGCTAGTCTTGTTGTACTGCTAATGACGTTGACACATGGCCCTAGTGGAGAAGATGATAGAACAGGGGCCTTCATCAACTTGCTAGTCTTGTTGTACTGCTAATGACGTTGACCTTGGTCTTGAAGATGATAGAACAGGGGCCTTCATCAACTTGCTATTTGAAGTACTAAGCGAAGATGAACGATATTATGCACAAATTTAGCGTCAGCATCCGAGTCTGTTTGGAGATATTTGTCCTCTTGCAAGTCACGCGATTGAACGCATGCGTATGATTAGTTGATTGGCACATTGCACGACAACGTAAGGCACATTGCACGACAACGTAAGACACATTGCACGACAACGTAAGACACCGACGAATCATCATCATCATAACCTTTACTATCATAATGTTAATAATGCTTGCCATAATTTTCAAATACAACAACAACAACAACTACTACTACTACTACTACTACTACTACTACTACTACTACTACTACTACTACTACTACTACTACTACTACTACTACTACAACGACTACTACTAATACTACTATTACTACAACTACAACAACTACCACACAATCACCATCGTCTTCATCATCATCACAAACGTTTCATCACAATCATAATAATCATCATCATTATCATCATCAACATCATCATCATCACTTTATTATCTTCATTAATGCAATGTTCTGTTTATACCGCCCAGTCACTGCCACCTATGCCGATATTATAAATAATCCCGTTTCCGTCTTTACCCTGCAACAGACAGCAACTTCGTGCTCGGCAACGCCCAGGCACGAGGCTACCCGATCGTGTACTGCTCGGACGGGTTCTGCGAGCTAACCAGCTTCTCCCGGGCACAGGTGATGTCCAAGAGCTGCGGCTGTCACTTCCTCTACGGCGAAGACACAGAGACAGAGGAACGATCGAAGATCCAGGTAAGGCAATAAGCGGGTCTAGGGAGGAGGGGCAGGGGGCAGAGGGCATTGCTCATCGTCAAAATCAACATCTTGGCCGCCGAACTGTGTTTTAAAGAAGCACTTTTTTAAATATACACTTTAACGGTTATCTGCTTAGTTTGAATGTTTCCTGGCGAATATTATGTTTACGTTGAATGCGCACGAGAACGGAATGGTACGGATGTTAATAATATGCTCACAACCTGACCCCGATAAGGTTTGTCGACATGTATTGGAAATTGTCGACTATCGACAACGGTCAAATTATATTAAACAAATTTTTTCTGGAATACATGTTCTACATCCACGAACTATTTGAATAACTGAAACGAAACGATTACCTACACACTGCAACCTCGGCTTTTGCTATACTGATATATTTTCGCTGATATTGATTGCCGCTATTTAGGCCCCATTTTATTGTGAATATAAGGCCGTGTTCACATACAACGTTAATCCGCATTAGGATGCGGATCCCAATTCGGGTAGCGCAATGTGAACACCCTTAATCCGCATTAAGCTACCCGAATTCTAATGCGGGAAAACAGGTGAATTAGGATGCGGATTAGCCAATGTGAACGCTCCGTTTGCCTTGATTCGTCGATGGCGGCGCTGCTGCATGACAGAAGGCCATAGTCTCGCGATGTACGAGTGCATATGACCCGCACACCACGCCCTCTGGTGCACTAATTCGGTTGGCGGTTTAATCCGGCTTAACTCGGTGTATGCGAACAGAGCCGAATTAGTTGATCCGCATCGTAATTCGGCTGAAAATTGGATGTGAACACGGCCTTAGAACCAGCTCGGTTTTGTTGTTACTACAAAGTTACAGCTACAGTTACCGTGTGACATTTTGTGCGCATCAAAAGCCTGGCTGATCCGTTGTTATGCCAACGTTGTGCCCACGTTGTTCATCGTCTTGATCTTTTCCAAGTAACAGGTCCACGTCGACACATAATAGCTATTTCTATGCAACGCTGCTTTACGAAATTAGTTTCGGCTGGCGTTTGCACTGTTGATACGGAGGTCATCAGCATTATATGTATATCGCTTCCGACGCATTATATAAGGCTCATACTGTTTTGCAAATAATACTCTCATTTGCATTGGTGTACGAAGGTAGATAACTATTTTGTGTCAGTGTTTACTTCAGAATAAATAATATAATTATTATTGTTCGGTTGCAACATTAACTTGTCTTCTCTTACGTGTTACTGTACTGGAGATAAACGTAGTTGTCGTTGTGTCCACCAGGAGGCAGTAGATCATCAGAAGGAACTGAAGACAAACGTGACGTTCTACAAGAAGAATGGTCAGTATCCGTGTCGCCTCTTGGTGTTGATATTTAAGCGATATTTGCTTTGCTTTACCCCATCTCTCAGCCTGAAAGCATGCGTAGCGTGTGATACCTTCACTGCATTTAGATATCTTTGATAATGACTCTGAGATAAATGTATTAAATATACATTAATTTTGTGCATTCGTGCCGTGCTTCTATGTAACGCAGCTAACGCAAATTATTCCTAGATATTTACAGTTCCATCATCACCCATAGTCGGGAATTAGCTTTTCTCGTGTAGATATATCATGGAAAAATAATTTAGGCCAATAACGCAGCCAAAGATTGAAAATTCAAAAAGAATGACAACCAAAAGAATAACGTTCGCTTCACGTAAATAAAACTATAATAAACTAGTATACTGTACATTTCTTGCACGCTTGCAAAAAAGATGTATTTGCACCTTTTTTTAGCAATTGCTATTCAATTATGTTTAAGTGATATTTGGCAAACCGGGGCGTCTGCGTCATAAGTGGAAGTGAATGTACGCATGCGCGTGCTCGACCGGAACTCCATTGAGCAACAACAACAGGACTTGACGCGCCGTCATATTCAATAATCACGCTATCTTCAATCCGATGTCACGGAATCGAATTATTCACAATCTAACCCGGCGTTCTAAAAATATATGAGCTAACGTAAGCTTATTCTGATGTTTATTCATTGCACGCGCCAATAAAAATCAACGTCTGCGCGTGCGGCCGCCCTTTAACCCCAATCGCACTCGCTGCTGTTCGTGTTTGCGAGTGCGCTGACGTCATCGGTATTAGATCAATCTCACTTGCCTGGGACGCGCAGATTGGCCGAACGCGGCAGCGTTTCAATTACGTTTTGCCAGGGTAACGTAGACGCTGCAACGCTCCAGTCTCTTTAGATGGCGCGTCAGTTTCTTCGTTGACTCCTTCACGGTAAACCAACCATTACTCTTAGACTGTGCTTGAAGCAGCTGGAGAAAAACATTGCGTTTTCTGCTGTGGTGAACTTTTACACATCTAAACGCAATGTTTTCAGTGCACAACAGGTCACAAAATACCATATTTCAACACACAGACATGATGTAAATGCCATGTTTATCGATAAATCAGTTTCACTTTTAAAATGTCGAATAACTTTGGTCGGAAGAAGTGTCATTCGGTTGCAAGAAAATATTAACTATGTCCAAGTAACATTAAATTACAATCAAAAGTAACAGGGGATTTTTTTAAACAAACCCATTACATCATACAACTGAACAGATAAACTTTGCTTGTTGGGGGGATGGGTGGGTGGGGGAGGGGGATGTTTAAAAACGGTGCATCCAGCAAGGTTTTGGCGGCGACTCCGACACGGGACGCGTGTTTTCAAGTCTATTTACACTAATATCACGCATGCCTGGTCAAACTCACCGTGCAGCGCAGTCATAACTATTGATTTATTATTGAACGATTCATAATTGTACAGAAAATAGGTTTATCCATGCAGTGCATCCGTGTAAACATGATCATGTAGTACACTGAACAAATCCCACATATTCCGGCTGTACGACGAACAAATTTACGCCGACGGCAATTCTACGGCCGATCGGAAACACGGGGTCATTACGTCGCAAATCTACGGCCGTTTGAACCCGTTTCCTCCATGAAGTTGACCGGTAATTTTCTGCAGAGACAACATATTAATAATACATTTTACGTTTAAGGCCGGGTAATCAGAACACAACGCCAGTGCCGTTCGTTTATTTATTTCCCGGACGTCCAGAACATAGGTTCTAGCATATTGTGGGGGTGATTTGTGAAACTGACGAATAAGCCGGTACTGCCATCTTTATACATACGTCTATTTTTCACACAACTGACAAGAAACCGACGCGCCACCTAGTGAAAGTACGACGTCTTTCTGCAAATGAGCGGGTATATATACTGCGACATACACTACATCCGTGATTGTCTACGTATGTGAGACCACAGCGGACATGGTTGTCTGCATACTTGATACTACAGCATACGTGATAGCCGACGTAGCTGATACTACAGCATACGTCATTACCGACGTAGCTAATACTACAGCATACGTCATTACCGACGTAGCTGATACTACAGCATACGTCATTGCCGACGTAGCTGATACTACAGCATACGTCATTACCGACGTAGCTGATACTACAGCATACGTCATTACCGACGTAGCTGATACTACAGCATACGTCATTGCCGACGTAGTTGACACTACAACATAAGTGATTGTCTACGTTGCTCATGCTTCAACGTATGCGACTGTCCGCTATTTTCCACGCTGCCGATGCTACTGCTAACGACTGTATGTTCAAGGTTGCTGGTCCTACGTTATTCTCCAGCACGCTGATTGCCAACGCTACAACACGAGTTATTACTCCAGTAGTTGACGCCAAAGCGTACGTAATTGTCCACGAAGTGTCGCGTCGTACTCGATTGTCCACACAGCCACTTTCTTGTCGATCAACGCCGACCACAACCGGTCGTTGTCTCTCCAGGTCAATACTCCCGCTCGCTCGATGGTGACGCCGCGATTGCGAGCAAGCGATTAGCTGCCGTGGAACACCGCGTCGCTTCCTGGTCGTCTACCGCCTCTGGCTGCGGCAGTCAATTTAATAACGGCCGCCGCTGAGCGTAATGTCCGTGTTTCCGCGCGACTCCATAGATCTCGGCAACAAAACCGAAATGTCAAAGTGTACATGATCTCTTCCCGTGTTGTAATCACGTTCGATGTCACTGCTCGGTTAATGCGCCGACTCGGTGTATCGGGGTAAACGCGCCGAGAGTTGTTCGCCTCAACGACGCTTGACATACATGACGATGGTGATGATGGTGGTTATTTGTGATGATGATGATCGACATTGTCATGATCATGATCACGATCATGACTATGTCGATGGTGATCACGCCCTGACAACACAACACGTGGTTACAATAATAATAATAATAAATCATGTTTAGCGGAAATTCACATCTATGTCGTCTTTTCAAGAGTTCAAATAACTCTGGTAATATGCCATTATACTTAGCATCCCACAAAGATCGGAAGCAGTTACTTGATACATGGTTTAGTCATTAGAACCCTTTAGACTAAATTACAAACAATTTGACAACACTCAACGTTGCGGTTCTCCTGGAGTGGCTGTTGTGGATATCCTGAGATACAATAGTGCTAAACAAACACGTTGACCACCATACATGTCACGTTTTATTCCAACCTGCCTCTTTCCACCCTAATATTCGCCATACTTGTGGGGTAGTTTCACTTTCGTTTCGTTTAGCAACTTTCGTTTTGCTTTGCAGGCATTTCATTCCGATGTCTACTTGACATTGTTCCGATCAAGAACGAGAAAGGGGACGTTGTACTGTTTCTGGTGTCACACAAAGATGTCTCCAACCAGAAGACGGGATACGATGGAACCAAGTGGAACGGAAGCGGTAGGTTGGCGATCACTGCAATGGTTATTGNTCGATGTCACTGCTCGGTTAATGCGCCGACTCGGTGTATCGGGGTAAACGCGCCGAGAGTTGTTCGCCTCAACGACGCTTGACATACATGACGATGGTGATGATGGTGGTTATTTGTGATGATGATGATCGACATTATCATGATCACGATCATGACTATGTCGATGGTGATCACGCCCTGACAACACAACACGTGGTTACAATAATAATAATAATAAATCATGTTTAGCGGAAATTCACATCTATGTCGTCTTTTCAAGAGTTCAAATAACTCTGGTAATATGCCATTATACTTAGCATCCCACAAAGATCTGACCGCGCGGAATACGCGATCGGAAGCAGTTACTTGATACATGGTTTAGTCATTAGAACCCTTTAGACTAAATTACAAACAATTTGACAACACTCAACGTTGCGGTTCTCCTGGAGTGGCTGTTGTGGATATCCTGAGATACAATAGTGCTAAACAAACACGTTGACCACCCTACACGTCACGTTTTATTCCAACCTGCCTCTTTCCACCCTAATATTCGCCATACTTGTGGGGTAGTTTCACTTTCGTTTCGTTTAGCAACTTTCGTTTTGCTTTGCAGGCATTTCATTCCGATGTCTACTTGACATTGTTCCGATCAAGAACGAGAAAGGGGACGTTGTACTGTTTCTGGTGTCACACAAAGATGTCTCCAACCAGAAGACGGGATACGATGGAACCAAGTGGAACGGAAGCGGTAGGTTGGCGATCACTGCAATGGTTATTGCAATGGTTATTGTTGTTGCTCGCCTCTTTATCCCTGAAATCCGGGTTGAGGCTGGCACCGATACCGCTTCCTCCTGAAACTCTGTTTCACACCAACCTCCTCCATTATTCGTTTGTCTATTCTTTTCACTCCCGCAATTCTTTTCACCCAGTTATAATTACATATACCTATATATGTATTAACATAGCATTTCCACCGGTACAATTGTTTTTATTGTCAACGTAGCATATTAATACAACAAAATACCACTGATAAAAATCTGGTTTAACAAGATTTAGCAAGTTTATTATCATTATAGCTATAATTATTATTAAAACATTATCACCATTAATCAATGTAATTACATGTGTAGATTTATTTATCATGATAACTACCATTGATAAAATAGTTGTTATAAATGTAGCTACACATATGTTCCACTAATAAAATATGACAATTCTAAAACAGCTACATAACAAATAAAAGCATAAATGTGCGCTACGTTCATCTCCAATGTCTAGTGGGATGTATATGTCAACCAGATGTCAACGGTGACGTCGGGAAAGCAGGTGACCAGAGCCAGCCGACAACCCCAACGGACTCAAGTGACGACGACTGCGCCCCTAGCGCCGAGTACATGAGTCAGCGTCGGCGGAGTCGAGCTGTGTTGTATCATCTGTCCGGAACGTACAACAAACAGAAGGGCAAGAAGAGCAAGTTGCAACTCAGGAAGGTATGGCAGTATTGGTAACCACAAAGCATCCCGATATTTTAAATATAATTTGTACTCAAGGCAAGATCCGAAATGGGTATTTCCAATGAACAGAAATGGCACTGTGACTCGAGGAATTAGACACTTTGTGTAGCGGGCATTATGCTTGACAAGGGGACGATTTATATGTACTTAGAGATGCATGAAACGGTTAGGGAATAATGCATGCTACTAAGTATTCCCCGTGAGGCTGGTGATTGGTTTGGTCTTCAATAAAGAGGTGTTATGAATGATTCAATGAGGTCGCTCTAGATCATTCTACTACAGTGTGGCGACTTGCTGGAATATTGCTGAATTGAATATTTTCATTGCAGTGGGTATCTTTTATAATCCTCTCATAAAGGAGTTAGCATTCTGCCTTGCGTTGAAATCGATGTGGAAAGTTGGTGTATACATAAACATGAATGTTTCCGTGACAAACCAGTTTCCAGTCACAATATACGGATGCTGAATAATGGCTCAAAAGTGATATTACTGCACACATCTCGATTGCACATCAGCATAATTGTCATTGAAAGCAACACAAATTAAATTAACGATACAGCGTCATTTACATTTACTTTCCAGTACAAGACAAACTCGCATAGAATGTTTACTTCCAGAAACAATTAAAATAATAATGCTCCAGCACGCATGCGTCTATATGCATATTGAATTATACATGACTATTCACATTTATTATCGACATCTGTAAAGAGACACGCTCACGCCGTTTCAGATCAAACATCTATCTGGCAATAACACGTTGCCAGAGTACAAAGTGCAGGAAATGAAGCGGTCAAAGTTCATCCTGCTGCACTATGGGATATTCAAGATCGGCTGGGATTGGTTGATCTTGTTGTGCACTTTCTACATCGCCATCATCGTGCCGTACAACGCTGCCTTCTACCTGGTCGACGGCCCGAATAGACGGGCGTCCATAGTAACGGACGTTATCGTCGAAATGCTCTTTATTATCGGTGGGTCAAAACTATTAGAATTCAATATATCCTATTTCTTAACGCTGTAATGCGTATGTATGCGTGCGATACGTGCGTGTGTGTATGTGTGCGCGTGAGTGCGTGCGTGCGTTCGTGCTTGCGTGCATGTGTTCGTGCTTGCGTGCGTGCGCGTGTATGCAAACATGTGTATATGTATGGTTGTTAAGTACGTATGTGTCTGCATGCAATGTTCTAGTAGAAGCATTATTGATACCCGACTAAACAAACAAAGCTGAACGATCGACACATTGTACGTCACGCGGAAACAATTACACGTACACAGTGCACACGAGCTCGGCAAAAATGTCGACGGTTGTTAAACACAAATGAGTGGGTGAGATAATACGAGAACGAACGGATAACGGCAATTATCCACCAGGCCCAGTCTCACTAGTGGCTAAGCACGCTGCCTCACTGTACATATTCAACGTCCACACCTCTCACAGCCGTGGTACGCGGTACAC
>SDWI01000317.1:144721-176002 GCA_009193005.1 Lamellibrachia luymesi
TGTGTGTGCGTGTGTGTGTGTGCTTGTATGGAGTTACCAGCATAGTATGTAGTTTTCCTACCACTTGGCGCCACCGTACATTCATTTCCGCCATGCAGCGTCTGGATAGCTACCATTGATAACGTGTCAACAGCAGCACAGACTATTGGCCTATCAATATCAATGCCTTGCATTCAGAGGGTAACGTAGGATATAAATAATTACTTTGCTGGCTGGACATATACAAATAGATGCTCTAATTATCACCTATTTAGCCAAACCTACGCACGCACGCGTGCGCGCACACACACACACACGCACACTTACCAGCTTATTAATAGTTTACTACACAACTACCTTGTAACACATATCATCTTAGTAATACTCACAATAAATAACCATTCTTAGATAATCTGATAAAATGCCGATTTCCTCGTCAACGGTGGAGTTATTGATTTTTTTTAAAAGTTCGACACAATTGGTTGTCAAACAAAATAGTAACTTCGATAGTATACATCACACATTTGTATTGATTCGACGTATATGTGCCGTGTTGTGATAATGTGTGTGTATATATATAATGCGAAGGAAGCCGTAACATAGCAGAGAGATGTACATGCACATCTGTCTTGGCCTGATCAATAGCCGTTCACATGATTAATACTTATTGACTTACTTGGTATCAAACTAGCAAAGAGAGCAGAGGTGGAAAATACATCAAGGACGCAGGAAAAGGGGAAGACCACATTTGAGATGGGAGGACTGCGTGAGGAGGGACATGAGAAGATCGGGGGAAGATGAAAGATGTAGAGATGGGGCGGCCGATAGAAAACTATGGAAAGAAAGAACAGAAAGAGTGGCTCGACAATACTTTACTTGACCCTCACCCCTGTAGAACAGGGAACAAGGAGGAAGAGCACAACTATGTTGAACCAGTATTTCACACTAGCCGTCTCAGCACTACAATTAGGAGTCACAAAACTTTTAGACAGCATATTTCACAAACTTGTCGTTGTTGCTTTTATCACATTCGTGACCTTCGTCATATTCGCTGGTATATGTTTTTGTTGTCGCCAAAACTATTGCAACTGCCTTGTTAACAGTAGACTTGACTATTGTAATTCCAGATATCATAATAGTGCTCTCAAGGACATCTTGAAACTTCAACGTGTGCACAATTTTTGGCAAGGATAGTTACCCGGTCTCCTTTTTTCTCTCACTCAGTACCACTTCTAAAATCGCATTGGCTCCCTGTCCGATATCGCATTTTTCAAAAGATCTGCTATCGTAGAAGCCACATACTGAATTAAATTAAATAAATTAACAAATCTGTACTCTTTCCATAAAATGGAAACACACTGGTTTAACTCTAAACATATATTATAATAGGTACAAGTACTTTCATCCAAGCAACCAGCATATTTATATTCACTGTTCACTCCTGCAAGACAGCTCAGACAGCTTCGATCATCTAATAAATTTTGTGTTCTCAGTGTTAAGACAAATGTTGGAACTATAATTGTTTTCATTTGCTGCGCTGACTCCGAGAAATCACTCCCTATTAATGTTTATTCTGTAGAAAATATAACAACATAACACCATCATTATTTCCAAGCCATATTGAAAAAGAATAAAATAATGTTCAACTTTCTAATAAAATCACCTTCAGTGGCATCATCATCAAAGTATTAAATGAACGAATTAACTAAAGATACGATAACACTAATCAAGTTGACTAGATCAATAACTAGTCTACCTTGAACACAGGAAGTTGCAGGTTGTCAGCCACATGTAAGGCTTTGTAAAAGTATGTGTTTACTGCAGCAAACCATGTTTACCAAGAAAAACCATGTCCAAAACAAGTATGATATACTCATCAGAGAACAAATACAGAGATAGGATTAAAACTGAAAATATAAGGAATGCAGTGGCGTAAAATCACTTCACATACGTGGTGTGGTGCAATCATTCAAACAAGATAATGAAAACAGTTTAATCAAACAAAAGAAACAAAGGTGGTGATTGTAACGCCAACAGTGAAAACAAACGGCGGTCGTTATGGTCACTGCAGACTTAAAGAGAAGCATCGTTACTAGATACGTCGCAACACATGATAACATTAAAATGGAATAATACATGAGAACATTAAAATGGAATGATACGATAACACATACAATTATGCTTATCACTGAACATTTGTCTCATTTCAATGCGTTGTCTCATAGTGTAACGTAATATTAACATATATATCCTTGCATCCCAATTAACCGATTCAGTGACACCGCTACACACAATCCAGTGTCTAGCGCTTTCGCAGTAAGTGTGATTAACCTTTAGACGAGTACCAACCACGGGAATGTACTGAAATAGCTCACCAGGTTCACATGATACATGCACATAGCACTTGAAAGCATAGGTTCGACAAGACTTACTTAAGTAGTGAGCATGTCGGATGTCAGGTCAACAGACAATGTCGTGACACGTTTAATGCTAATGTCAAAAGGTGGTCTTGATGATGACCAAATGGTAATCTTGATGTCGACCAAATGGTAGTGTTGATGTTGACCAAATGGTAATCTTGGCTGGATAGTGAAATGTGTAGGTTGGTAATAAGGAGGGGTTGAGAGGGGAGAGAAGGGCGTATGAGGAAGGAAGGACACGATGGAGGGACGGAGGGACGGAAGCAGGGAAAAGGGAAGACGGGGAAGAGCATAAACAATGTATTACATGCATAAGAATGAATGGAAAAAATCGTTCTTGCTGAAGATATTCACGAAGACAACCCTGATTGGTACTACATGGAATTCGGTGTATCAGCACAACATCGCACTTGGACAAATCCACCTGTACCAATGTCCCCTTGAGGTAATCCCATAGGACGTAGCTACACCACAACAAAATCAAGCCTTTCACATATTTAACATACGATGCCAAACAACGACAATGTCACGTTCTAGGCTATTAAGCCTCAAATATAATGTACGTGTTCCAGGTAGGGATGGACAACCAGTTGAAATGAGACCATCAGTGCCATAGTCATCATGTGGTGCCATCTCCCCTCGGAAGGTCGGCACTGATGTCTTCACTGTGTCGTGTTTATTAGTTTTTCGTATTTCATTTTCCCAATCACGCCTTGGTGTTGTCTGTCTCTGACGTTGTATGCGATTTTTAGTCTTCCCCTGCCTCTTGCCCTCCTCCATTCCCTCCAATACGCATGTTGTATTCCTTCTTGTCTGGTAATATACCCATTTTGTTTATTTATGTTTCTATATTTTGTTTTTATTCCGGTCCGATTTAGTACTTCTATGTTTGCGACATGTTCAGTCCGGTTTATATGTTCGATTGGTCTTAGGCACTACATCTCGAATATGCTTCCACGCTTTGTTGGCGTAGTTAGGAAAGTATCCATGTTTCTGCGCCGTGCATCCACGTGGACTAAATATATTAGTTTGAAATATCTTTAGTTGTACATTGAATTTACCGGTGAACACTACTGATATGCTGCCGAAAATTGCCCTTGCTGTTTCTACCCTCATTTCGATTTCGTCATCACATGTTCCGTCATCCGATATAAGACGCAATATGTATACATGTCTCCATCTTCTGCTTTCTTTCTATTGTGTGTCCTTCCGACGTTATTCCCATTCTAGATCTTTGATTTGTCCTGCTGACCGCCACCGTCTTGTCTTCCTGGCAGGTGCCTCCATATCAAGCTATTTCCCTTCTTTATCGATGTCGTTTAGTATATGTTGTGATTGTTCTCGTGTCTCAGCCATGAGTGCAGTATCATCAGCGTGTATCATGTTTGTATTATATGATCCTCCTACACAGATTCCTCGTCATCCACCAGTGTGTTCTTTTCAACAGATTAAACATTCAATATGTGATACACTAGAACACGATAAAAATTAAGCAATTACAGACGAACCTATTATAATATATGTTTAGAGTTAAACCAGTGTGTTTCCATTTTATGGAAAGAGTACAGATTTGTTAATTTATTTAATTTAATTCAGTATGTGGCTGCTACGATAGCGGTCAAATTTGGTCTTTGTAGCAGTCTCCCTGACCAATTGAAATGTGTTTCTTTTATACAACCGCAGTTAGCAGATTGTGAATATACGAGTACTAACAACGAATTAAGATATATGAATTAAAATTTAGAAAATGTTATAAACGACACTGTTCGTAACTGTTCGTTGTGACAATATTATTTCTGGGTCCAATAACCATTTCTGATTCCGATTCCAGAGCGTTCATTTATAAACTCAACATTTCACAGAAGTAAATGATTAAAACCGTTTTATACGACACATATTATACCATACCATACGTTCAATTTAAATGTTTTAATCATCGTGAATCAACATACACAGTCAAAGAAAAACAAAATTAACAAAACTACGTTATGCAGTAACACATATATCAAAATATGTCGATATGCATTAATAACCATTAAAAGCATATGTATGGAGGGATTGTCCTGGCGGTGTATAGTGCAGGGGGTATTGGCAAGGGGAGGTTTTTCCCTAGGGTGGTTATGTCCTTGTGGGAATTATGTCGAGGGATGTTGTCCTAGCATCAAATATGAACACTGGAGGAAAACATGCAATAATGTGCGTATGTGCGAGCCTGCGTGCCTCTGTGTTTTTGTGTGCTGGCATGCGTACGTATGTACGCGTGTGCGCGCGTGCGCGTGTGTGTGTTTGTATGTGTACGCACGTTCCCGTTCGTGCCAGGATGTAAACATTCCTAATAAATGCATTTGTTCGCAAACGATAGAGAAGAAAACGAACAATGAACAACGCACACTTGCAGACACCATTTCACACAGCTATGCTGTAGCATACGTACGTGCGTACAAGAACTTAATAAAGAAACAGTCTGAATAAATTAATAACAAAATGTTATGTTAAATCAAGCAATACGCACACAAACCTAACCACGTGAAACCACTGACCAACTAACTATGACAAACTAAGAACATGGATAAGAGATTAGCCCCAACGTCAACTGTTTGTGTTTCCATTCAACGTATGATGCAGTAGGCAACCGATACAATACTTTTATAATACAGTGATTTACTTAACTTCCACATGGTGTAGGCCTTATTAAATTTAGAAATGTATGTGCCATATTGTGGAAACGTGGCTGCGTAATGCGCCGGAAGCCGTATTTCAGCTGAAGGTTACCAAAATCCACGTAAACCTGTCATGACAGAATAACGGTCCGTGGCATCTACGTGGCATATGTTATTCTTCAATCTTGAACTTTTTCTTGCATTTGTCATAGCATTTCTTCAGTTTGCGTCGGCATCGCTCTTCGCGAACATCAAAGGCGCATTCAGACAGGCATAAGCCGAAATGTTTTCTACACACTTTCGCGCATAGGTTGTAAAGGTACGCGTAATTCTTAGCACCGAAAGTCGACCTCGCCAGTAGGTTTATTGCAAGAAGGACCACAATCTGAAATAATATGAATTTGTTAATTACGTGAGTGACAGTATTCTTAGCTGACCAATGTCTTGATTGCCTTTGCCTAGGTGATTTATTTGAATGGCTATTTTAAGTTTGCTTGGCTACAGTTTATTTTATCGGTTCGTATTGCATCGACTACAATATAAATAATGTCAAGCGGATACTCGACGTTTTGTACATGCGCACAATATCGTTGCCTATGCAAAGTATGTAATGTCTTTATGTAATTGTGTTTACAATACTACATTTGTTTCACGTATGCCTCGATCGATTTCAATGTCATGTCAAGGTCATTCAACATACACAAATACTAAACCATACATATGTAATTACTGCACCAATTAAGATAAAATGGATAATTGTATTGATATAAAACCATGCAAATCTACATTGATATTGGGACAGGGACATTGGCACTTAATTCCTGATTTTGCAGTTAATATCGATAACGTCAATCGCTACTAATATTATCGCTTAACAATTTTTGTGCAAGAAAATCACCACTATATTATGTGTAATATATTTCAAATTGTACCATCACAAAGTTATATAAATTACAATAATGTGGCAAATGCGATACAACAAAGTAAAAATGTTTGATATAATATGCAAATAAAGATAATAAAATGTAGTAAAGATTTGTTCAGTCATAACCACATATGCTGTTTGAGATAATTGTGCAAAAACATTATACATTGCTCAGAATCACTATCACAATCATATGCAAATAAGGCCAATATGTGTTATTCCTTGACAGCGGGCAGCCATCTTGGAAACTCTTGCTCTGAACTTGAAATAAGTGACCTAGTTTAGACCTAGATGATCCAAATCGAGCATCTCCTTCGAATGTGCTTCAACTTGGTCCAAACTACAAGTGTACAACTGTAGTGTGTCATGCCAATGGTCTATTACTGCATAAACTACTGGTTTATTGCGCGGCCTGCACCTTTAAGATTTGCTCGTAATTAATACTGACGAGTACGCATGCACAACGCGAATTTGTTTTTACCACAAATGTCACTATACAAGAATAATAATAATAAGAAGAAGAAGAAGAAAGAAGAAAGACGTTTGCATGGAGCCAAATAACTAGATAAAGGAGGCGTTAAGATGCAAACAGATGTTTCAATAGATCAAAGAATGATCAACATCAGGCCCGTAGCCAGGGGGGGTCATATGACCTCCAATAATATAACAGTAATAATGTTATGTTCATAATAATATGCAAATAATAATATTGTTTTCATAATATTGGAAAATATCTGCTCACTGAAACAATGAAGAGTTAGCAAGCCAATTACTCTCTTTGTTGTGGTGGCCTGCTATATGGCCTCCACACATTCATAAAACACACACAAAGCATAAAGCATGGGTTAATTTTAATCTTTAATTGAATTAACTCAAGTTAATTTAATTTAACTAATTAACTTTTCAAAAAGGGGTTAATTTAATTGACAAATTCCCAATGAACTTTCAATTAAGTGCTCATTTAACAATTGATTTTACTGGATAGTTCACAGCTATGTTATCCAGGTGTTTTTAGAAGGCCTGCAATCACTATTCTAGTCATTAATGAGAGATTAGGTTCAGGCATGTGTGAATGGGAGGGAGATAATCACAGAGCACAAATACACTGTACCAACTGGGGTGGACTGGTACTTCAGGCAGGATACTCACTTCAGGCACCTATGAATTGGAGGGAAGGCCTAGAATATACATCAACTATGAGTTGATGGCTAAACTTGGCTTCTACAAATTTCTGTTTAAAGTAAACTGTTGGGGCTGGGAACTTCCAGCCAAGTGGGCCTATGGGGCCATTAGACCTATAAATCTATAATTGTTTCGTGTGTACATTATAACCGTTAATGGGGAGATGTGGAGAAATGTAATCTAGCTTCAATGTTGGATCTTTTTACAGTGCCAACTTAAATCAAAAGCGTGCCAATTCTAGTGATGCATAACAAATAAAGCATACATATTTAAACGCTGGTGTATAATAGGGAAAAATAATGATTTAGTATAAAACACTGCATAAATAACAACTTGGTGCATAGAAATGATGTATATAGTTGCCCGGTTTTATAAATTTGGTGGTTGAATATAGGACACACACACACACACACACACACACACACACACACACACACACACACACACACACACACACACACACACACACACACACACACACATTGTATATATTGTACCAGTGTTGGCCAAATTGAGCATGTCTCAACCGAAACTATCTACGTTGGCTGCCTTGTATTTGTTCAAAGGACGTTATTTAAAAAAACACATTTCTGCATGATTTGACTACATGATGTAGCTCTGTCTTGCGAAAAAAAAATAGTTGATGTATTTCTGCACAGTTTGGACAAAGACCTATTAATACTAATATATTAAAATAATGGTTAATTCCGTTACCACGTCAAAGGAGCCCATTTATATATATGTGCAATACCAGGGGCAGATCTAGGCTTGTTGGCGGGGGGGTCTCAGTCAGTCGTAGTCATACGTCATTCTACTTACGGGGGGGGGGGGGGGNTTGAACGAAAATATCTTGTCCACATTTGTGCTATCAACAAATGCCAAAACTGTTACAAGCCAATATCCAAATAGGACTCTTAGTAGACCTACCCAAGCATGTGCAGACTTGCCTCATGTCGGGGCAAATCCGCCCCACACGTACTTTAAGCAGCAAATACACAAGAACAGTTCACTTTTGTCTTATCTTTATGTAAAAAAAGCGTCATGTTTGTGACACACATTTGCTAGAAACTTAAAGTCCTCACAAATGTTGTGGTTTCTATGAAATAAACTAGGCAAACATAAAACAACGTTTGGCACTGAATCGGCTAGAAAATGGTAAAATAAAATCTGATTTCGTCACTTTTTTTACTAGAAAATAACACCAGAGTGGACAATTGGAAGTATTTATCAGAGTGTATGTTAGTGTGTTTATGTTCACAAGTGATCCTGAGCATTTTACATCAGATATCCTAGGGACGAACTTGCCCCGTAGCATATAGTCGGACGTTCCCCAACACAGAGACATATTTGGTGGGCGGCAACTAAATACTACTGACACTGGATAGAGCAACAACGCAAGATCCAAACAACATATCTGATATAAGGGCATTACTTAGCACTCAGAATGTCTAACCAATGCCACTTATAAGTACTGAAATTTGATCGAAACAAAATAAAAAAACTTTCAGTCACCAAATTCAGTATTCTAGTTCACAATTTTCCAGCCAGCAACTCGTAGACGTCAACTTCCCGCTGCATCAGTGTTCGAAATGAGGGAGGTCTGGGGGGATTCTGCCAAGGCAAGAGGGACCTCCCATAAGAAAGAAAAATGTAAACTTGGGGGGTCCCACATTTTATCGTTTTACCGATGTAATTACCCTTCCGCCGTTGCACCTGATGCTGCGTGTGAGGCTACTCTTGTTCGTATGCGCTAAAACTCGACGGTTTTCGCAGAACTCGACAGTTTTCGTAGAAGTCGATCTCACAGCAAGAACTCGACGGCTTTCGCAGAACTTTACGGTTTTTGCAGGACTCGACATCATTATGTTGGTAGTTTAGCTGATTCATTCAGCTCACTCTATTGTCATTCAATTAATCTCTGTTAAAAACAGCTTAAATCATTCCACTCATACCATTGATGAGTGTGTGTTCTGTGGTTAAGGGCGCCATCTGTTGGGTGTCTGCAGTAATGCCACCAACGAGTATCTAGTTGAGGCACATTTTACCATGGCATTTTATTTCTCAGAATTACTGGAGTAGTGCTGTTGGTTACAAGGTGGAGTAACAATGGTTTAGACCACAATAATTTACAATTTAGTCATTTAGCAGACGCTCTTATTCAGAGCGACTTACAACAAATGCATTCAATCTAAGTTGTTAAAATAACTACAGGTCGAAATAACTAGATAGCAAGCAAGTTTTTATACACAAAAATAGGTGTTAATAGCCATTACAGTGCCTGAAAAGATTTTTTTGGGGGGACCCCAAAGAATTAGTGGTCATTTCGAACACTGCGCTGTATGTAGTTTGATGGTCAAGTGACTTAATCGTGTGACCGAAATTACTAAATTCTGCAACGGCGCGGAATAAAAGCTGGTTGGCGGACATGCCCTGGGGGCGGACTAGTCCCGGTCTCCCCTTCGTGTTCTTTTACCGTAATATTTGCCACGGACACGGGGGGAGTCTAAGACCCTCTTCATGGCCTGGAGGGGGTCTTGAGACCCCTAAGACCCCCCTGGATCCGCTGCTGAATACCATTTCTTTTCTGTCGATTGTGATATTGTTGAGTGTGTAAACGTTGTTAACGTGGATCCAGGTCTGCATTACTCGATTTCGAAAACAGCACGCAGCATATGTATAAGAATAATTGTTTTCGAAGTTAATTTTATTACTGCCGTATCTTCAGTTCTGTTGGTTACAAGGTGGAGTCCTACATAACACCAATATATGTACACAGCAAGCTCCTTGTTACAGTCCTGTTGTTAACTTACATATACGAGCCACATGCAGAATATTAACTGTGTTAATTCCGTGATGTTAATTCCGTTAGCATACAAGGTTAAATATCGTGTTTAAAGCATCTTTTCAATGTCATGCTTCCTAGAAATTGCAAGTAATTGTGAGTGGATTAGTAAAAGTACGCAAAGTACACCCGTTGCAAACATTTCTTCTATCAGTAACGGAATTAACATCACGGAATTAACATAGCCGATAACTTGTAAAAAGTATCTTCGAGGAACCATATGCATAACGTAAGTTTTATATTAATATTATGGTGCTGGAATATTTTGAATATGTCTGCTTCAGAAATGCCACTGTGATTTAAAAAATCAAGATAACATTTTTATTTCTGGAAACCAGTGTGGCCATTTAAGGAATTATGTACCATATTGGAAATATGGTTAATTTTGATTCTGTTTTTGTAATCTCTCCCTGGCTATGCTATGTCATCCAAATAATGTTGATATATTGGGAATTATAGCCAGGTGTTGTCAATTTCATAGTTGTTGAAATTGTTTCAGAATTGTCTTTGGGTCCTCCATAACATAATTATGTGGCCAAAATAAATGATAATATCAAAGCCATTTATGTTGACACAGGACATGAAAATGAGCATCAACTCAAATTTGATCTCCAGAATCGTGTTTATGCATGTGTAGATCTAACAATGTCATGATTGCTGACAGAAGCAATCGTATTGCTAATGTTCTCACATGAATCATGAAAGCAATAATTTAATATGACACTAATATACTTACAATGTTGAATTTCATGTTGCTTGGACCATTTGCTTGACGTTCGTCTTGGGATTATCTACTGATCAACAGCAAAAACACTCGGTCATTTGTCTATATTGTTTTTTTGATGTTTCGCAGTCACAAGTGCAAAACAAACATACTCTTCGACATCATTTAAGTTATCACGTTCACATCACTTATGCTAGGAATTTCTAAATGCAACATTGCACGAATTAACGCACGCGTGCACTCACGCACGCACACACACGCACGCACACACAAACACACACACACAAACAAACAAACACGCACGCACGCACATACGCACATACGCACACATGCACGCACGCACGCACGCACGCACACGCACTGTCGTGACCGAACTGATCGAAACAATAATTGCTCGGCTGGAACAATATTGTGGTATCAAGACGCTTCACAGATTACGCACCACAGAAGCACCTTGACAAAAGACAAGTCCGATTATTTCAAGGTTTAACTGTCCTGGCCATCAACACAGCAGTGGCAAACACAGCTTCATCGTCCCACGTCAAGTTCCGGTATCTAGTTAGCATATAGTCAACGTCCTGGTCTACGCTGGTGACGCAAATACCTACCAATTAGCAAGCCAAACACTCAATGGTGACCTGATATTGTCAACCTAGATGTCAGACAATAAGGAAGCACTGATACTTCATTGTGTCTCTGTTCACAGCCTCATAATGAAGCCTACCAGGACAATTTCTTCAAGCAGCAATTTGGCTTCTTTATTGAAGCGTGTTGATGTCAAAAGGCAAATTTCTCGCAACGATGTTATATACACTAGTTCGATCCTGATTTATTAAGGATTTCATCAGTATGTCCGAATACTCAAGTTGAATGTTGATGTAATATGCCCGTTTCCGCATAGTTCATGCACGCGTGGCCGCATGTTCTTCCATATGTCTGGCACTTGCACACTTGCACACCTTCAAGTAGCGTGAACCTACGTATCCAGTTTCCATGGCACTATGACAGTATTATTTTTATTTCTTTACATACAACATTAATGTATTTTATTAATATAACCTATCGATGTTATACGAATAGATTATTTATTATAGAGTATCATTTTATTTTTCAGACTAAATACAATTGCAGTAATATATTTATTTATGTTGATGTGTAGTTGGTACAGGCCAAATCATGATAGTAGGTTATTATATTATTATTGTTGTTTGTTTATAAACTATTTTTTTCTATATCAAGACTATAACCAACTTGTATGTATGTATAATATATAGCAGACAATCGGTTTTTATTGCATATTTCGTAACCATAATTGCGTATCAAAATAATGACTGATAATGAATCATTTATTCATTTTCAAGGAGGTATTAACCGCAATTATTTATATTACAGTTAAATGAAACACTTGATGAGGATATTCAACCAATACGTCATTCCCCTTATTATGATCTTGATAATTTTAAGTTACTGGCAGAAAGCCACAAGGAATGTTTTAATATACAAAGCACAAACATATAATCAATTAATGCTAAACATAGTGAAATAGAAGCCTTCCTGGAAGACTTTAAGCTGATAAAGTTTAAAATTAGCCTAATATGTTTTCAGGAATGGTGGCTTTCCGAGAATGATGATATGTGTCATTTACAACTTGGGGGATATCAGTGCATTAAACAAGACAAAACATGTAGCAATAAAGATTGACTGGTCAAGTATTTAAGCAAAATATTTAACTACACATTAATTGTGTCACTTGATCAGTATGACAATTGGGAAGGTCAATTTATTAAAGTAACTAGTGGTGGGCTTTCAAAAGATATAATTATTGGTAACATTTACAGGCCCCCAAGAGACCTTAACGAAAATGATAAACAATTCTTTTCCGAAATCACACCTATCATTTCGTCATTTGACAGAACAAACTCAGATGGTATTATTGCAGAGACTTCAACATAAACTTTTTGAAAATAAACGAAAAAGACGTATTCGCAGAATTTTTTTATACCCCTACATCACACTTCCTACTAGGCTCTCCAAAAATAATGGAACACTAATTGATAATTTCTTTTGCACATTTTTGCTTTACTTTACCAAGAGATAGAACAATTAGCGTACATAACTGTGATTCAATATCTGATTTTATACAAGAGGTTTTCTTATCAAATGTTTACAGCAAACTAGACCAATCTCCTAATGCAAACCGTACTGTAAACTATGATATCCTACATGACGTAATTAAATTTGAAAAAGTAAACATATGCCATATATAACAGTTAAACTAAAAAAATACGAACTCAAGAAATCCACTTTTCTTTCTAGAACATACAGAAAGAAAACCTTCCCCAATTCCTTTATTTATATCGAAAATATCATAGCAGATAAAACGGCAATTGCAAACACATTTAATTCATATTTTACCAATATTGGCCCAAATTTAGCCAACCAAATGCAAAATTCCACAAATAAAACTTTCGGATACTACCTTAATTGAAAACACAACAAAATATTTAATTTTCAACATATTAATGAAGAAACAATATCTAAAACAACAGATGATATGCGCACAAAAGCAAGTTGTCGATTTGACGGTATTTCTTCACGGATTCTAAAGTCAATTAAACCTGTTTTGACAAAATCTTTAACTTTAATCACAAACGAAATATTAACTACGGGTATCTTCCCCGACAAACTTATAAGTAATACCAACTAATAAAAAAGGGACGAAACCCTATTCTGCAACTACAGGCCAATATCAATCTTACCTGCAATTTCAAAAGTAATCGAAACAATTATTTACAACCAGCTAGATTCTTTCTTAAAAAGACACAAACTTATGTACGATAGTCAGTATGTATTTAGAAAGGAACATTCTACGGAAATTGCCGCTCTTGAATTAATTGATAGGATATTAACACGTATGGATAATAAGGAAATATATAAATATTTACTTGGACCTGTCAAAAGCTTATGACGTAAAAGGAGTAGCTTTAGATCTATTCAAACATTATTTAACAAATAGAAAACAGTACGTATAATTTGAAGACGCCCAATCAGATATGCTTAATATCTCCACAGGCGTACCTCAAGGATCAATTCTAGGCCCTTTGTTATTTATAATTTACATAAATGACTTTGCCCAATCTAATCCGAAATTCAACTTTATTATGTACGCCGATGACACGACACTTTCAAGTATCCAAGATTATTTTGCACAATATAACAACAAAGAAAATGTAGAATTCTTAATCAACACAGAACTGGAAGGAAAAAATTAATGAGTGGCTTAAAATTAAACAAATTATCTCTAAATGTAAATAAATCCAAATATATGATCTTCAAAACGGCTAGAAGAAATAATTTTATAAACCCAGTAAATGTAAAAATAGATAATGCAAATATCGAGAGAGTATATGAGTTCAATTTCCTACGGATAAGTTTTAATGAACAATTAAACTGGAAAAGCCACATAAAAAAATTCAAATAGGTGCTCCAGGAGTATAGGTATCCGAAATATCCTCAAACGATTGTTACCTCTTAATGTAAAGATTATGTTGTATGACACTTTGATATTGTCACATTTATAATTTGGCTTAACGGCCTGGGGATATAGATGTGATAAAATAACAAAACGTCAAAAGAAAGCCGTCCGAATAATATGTTTAAGCAAATATAATGCTCATACCGATCGACTGTTCAAAAGTCTTAATTTACTAAAAGTAGAGCATATTCTGAAATTGCAGGAACTAAAATTATATAATTTTTTTTTCAAACAATAAACTACCTGTCTACCTGCAAAACTTATCACTTGATCAAAACAATAGTGTTCACAACTTTAATACACGTGGTCAATATAATATACATACGATCAGGGTACACCACGAGTTTGCTAAACGAAGTCTCAGGTACAGTTTGCCACATACCATAAATAATGCACCTGATTTATTAAAAGACAAGATCACCACTCACAATTTACATGGTTTCTCAAATTATATCAAACTTTATTATGTGAATACATATATTGAACAATGTGCAATCAACAGTTGTTATATATGTCAACAGGATTGACTATGTCTCCGTTCCTCCTTGGTTAAAAATCACCCTGTGTAAAACCGGTTGTTTGTATATTTGGCATTTGTAATATACATACATATCTAAACTATTTTTTTTGCACTCAGTAATTATGCAATAATACCTCTAGGGATTTTCTTTTTTATAATTTAAATAATGGGTGAAACTAATCGACAGGGTTGCTTAATTTTTAGATCTAGTATGAGTCTATCGTCCCTTATATGACATTATCTTTTATTTTCAGACCGAACTCTATATTCTTACCACTTCGTTTTCTCATGTCGGCTTAGATGTAATATATTGTATGGTTTTTGTGTTGAATACTCTGTTTTGGTGTCTTTGGGCCGAATACATATGTCCTGTTCCTGTTCTTGTGTTTTTCCCCCAATACATTAACATCGTATGTAATTTTCTATATATGAATAGGAAACGTTACATTAGCCACGAACTTATCTTGTTACATGGTTGTTGAACTTGATATATTATATGATGTCGTATGGTGTGTGCGTGCGTGCGTGCGTGCGTGCGGGCGTGCGTGTGTGAGTTTGTGTGTGTCTGGTGTGTGCGTGTGTGCGTGTGTGTATGTTTGTGTGTTTGTATGTGTATATATATATATATATGTGTGTGTGTGTGTGTGTGTGTGTGTGTGTGTGTGTGTGTGTGTGTGTGTGTTTGTGGTGTACGTGTGCGTGCGTGCGTGCGTGCGTGCGCGCGCGCGCGCGCGTGTGTGTGCAGTTTTGCTACCACTAAGCACCACCGTACACTCAGTCCCGCCGTGCAGCGCCTGGATAGCTACCATTAGTAGCGTGTCAGTAAGATCAAAGACTATTGGCCTATCCATATTAATGTCTTGCATTCACAGGGTAACGTAGGATGTAAATAATTACTTTACTGCCTGTACATATACAAATAAATAATATATTTATCACCTATTTAGCCAATCTTACGCAGGCACACGCACACTCACACGCGCATGCACACCCACATGCATACGCACACATTTATCAGCCTAGCAATACTTTACTACACACATACCCTGTACAACATATCGTCTTAGTAATAATCACAATAAGCAACAGTTCTTGGATAACCTGATAAAATGTGGATTTCCTCTTCAACGGTGGTGTTATTGGTTTCTGTCAATGTCGACACCATAGGTTGTCAATCAAATAAGTAACTTCGGCAGTATGTAGCATACATTTGTATAGCATACAGAAATGTTTAAGATAAATTAAACATTTCTTCACATATTGTAGATTAAATACTATATAATATTCCAGATTTATAAACATTTTCATTTATGTGGTTATGTTACACGACTTTAAAGACATTTTTGTAAATGTGAAAAAAATAGCCACAAAATACGAAATGATGTCGTTTTGAGAAAATCCCCAAAGAAATAAATGACATACATATAAGTATGACAGTGTCACTGATAACTTTAAGATTTTTGTAAACATAATCGAATTGCGTATGCTACACCACAGTGAATGAATTAAGCAAAAGTTTAATGACAGCCTAAAGTGGCAATTTATTTTTTACATAAACCCTTCACCAATCGTAATTCCAAACCGTGCATAATTGCATACATGTCAGACGCGTTCATACGCCTAATTGCAGCTCAGTAGTTGTTGTAGTTTATCTAAAACAAGTAAATTAAGCATCATTTCCTAGTTGTTAGTGATAACAGAAATGTTAATAGACACGCGTACCATTATATTGTTGACAAAACCTCGTCTATAATATCAGGTTACGCCAGCCATCTGACAAACACGTGGCAGGGCGTGTTTATGACCATCTTGATTGGCCCGTCATCCGCGGGGTCACCGGGGTCACATTTAAGTGCCATTTGTGTTATAGTTTCAAAGGCACAATAAACTACGTTAGCGCTGATATTTGCTGGTATAAGGAAATGATTTGTTTAGGTAGATATAACACTCATGTGTATTGGAATCACAGTAACCAGACGATATGTTCCACATTCACGGTAAATAAAGCTGGTTCAAAGATTGACGCACACGCGGTCGTTACTATAGGAATATCGTCAGCGTTTCTAAGAAGTAAGGGGATTTCCAAAAGGACTGGTTTTTTAAAGGATGGATTGGCGAAATATGACGTTAGTGCCGGGTGATTATGTGTTTTGTCAACGTTCAGTGCAATATTTCGTAGCATGTTACGAAGATAAAAATGAAAAAATCAACTTACACGCAAGCCACCCCAGTTACATAAATAAACAAATATTATATATCGCTGCAATCGATTCAGTGATACCACTACACACAATCCATTGTCAAGCATTTTCGCAGTACGTGTGATTAAACTTTAGCCGAGTACCAGCCACGGGAATGTACTGAAATAGCTCACCAGGTTCACATGATACATGTACATAGCACTTGAAAGTATAGGTTCGACATGTCTTACTTAAGTAGTGAGCATGTCGGATGTCAGGTCAACAGACAATGTCGTGACACGTTTAATGCCAATGTCAAAAGGTGGTCTTGATGATGACCAAATGGTAGTGTTAATGTTGACCAAATGGTAATCTTGGTTGGATATTGAAATATGCAGGTTGGTAATAAGGATGGGGTTGAGAGGGGAGAGAAGGGCGTATGAGGAAGGAAGGACACGATGGAGGGACGGAGGGACGGAAGCAGGGAAAAGGGAAGACCGGGAAGAGCATAAACAATGTCTGCTCTCCATTACATGCATATGAATGAATGGAAAGAATCGTTCTTGCTGAATACATTCATGAAGATGGTGTATCAGCACAACATCGCACTTGGACAATTCCACTTGTACCAACGTCCCCTTGAGGTAACCATGTAGGACATAGTTCCCCCACAACAAAATCAAGTCTTTCCCAAATATAGCATACGATGTCAAACATCAACAATGTAATACGTTCTAGGTTGTTATGCCTCAAATATACTGTACGTATTCCAGGTAGGGATGGACACAGAGGTCAAATGAGACCATCTGAGCCATAGTCATCATGTGGTGCCATCTCCTCTCGAAAGGTCGGCATTGATATCTTCACCGCTCTTATTAGTTTTTCGTATTTAATTTTTCTCTGATGTTGTATGTGGCTTTTAGTCTTCCCCTGCCTCTTGCCCTCCACCATTCCCGCCAATATATCCCGTTGTATTCCTAATTGTCTGGTAATATGCCCATTTTTTTGTATTTATGTTTCTAGATTTTATTTTTATTCCGGTCCGATATAGCACTTCTATGTTCGCGACATGTTCAGTCCGGTTTATATGTTCGATTGGTCTTAGGCACTACATCTCGAATATGCTTCCACTCTTTGTTGGCATAGTTTGGAAATGATCTATGTTTCTGCGCCGTGCATCCACGTGGACCAAATAATATCAGTTTGAAATATCTTTAGTTGTAAGTTGAATTTACCCGTGAGCACTACTGATATGCTGCCGAAAATTGCCCTTACTGTTTCTACCCTCATTTCGATTTCTTCATCACATGTTCCGTCATCCGATATAAGACGCAATATGTATACATGTCTCCATCTTCTGCTTTCTTTCTATTGTGTGTCCTTCCGACGTTATTCCCATTCTAGATCTTGTATATGTCCTGCTGATCACCACCGTCTTGTCTTCCTGGCAGGTGCCTCCATATCAAGCTATTTCCCTTCTTTATCGATGTCGTTTAGTATATGTTGTGGTTGTTCTCGTGTCTCAGCCATGAGTGCAGTATCATCAGCGTGTATCATGTTTGTATTATATGATCCTCCTACACAGATTCCTCGTCATCCACCAGTGTGCTCTTTTCAAATATCCAACAGATTAAACATTCAATGTCTGATACATTAGAACACGATAACAATTAAGCAATTACAGACGAACCCATTATAATATATGTTTAGAGTTAAACCAGTGTTTTTTAATTTATAGAAAGAGGATAAATTTGTTAATTTATTTAGTTTAATTCAGTAGGTAATTGCTACGATACGATTTGGTCTTTGTAGCAGTCTCCCTGACCAATTGAAATGTGTTTATTTTATACAACCGCAGTTAGCAGATGGTGAGTATATGAATACTAACAACGAATTAATTAGTGCAATGTTTATTTTTCTCAAGATATATGAATTTAAACTTAGAAAATGTTATACATGATACTGATAGTAACTGCTATCTGTGACAATATTATGTCTGGGTCCAATAACCATTTCCGATTCCTTCATTTATAAACTCAACATTTCACTGAAATAAATGATTAAAACCATTTTATACAACACACATTATACCATCGCCTTCAGTCAATGCACACGTTAAATTAAAAATATTTTAATCACATATCATTTCTTAGCCATTGTGAGTCAACATACACGGTCAAAGAAAACCAAAAAAAAAAATTGCGTTATGCACAACACATAACACATATATCAACATATGTCGGTATGCATTAATAACCATTAAAAGCAAATGTATGGAGGGATTGTCCTGGCGGTGTATTGTGCAGGGGGGGGGAGTATTGGCAAGGGGAGGTTTTTCCTAGTGTGGTTATGTCCTTGTGGGATTGTCCTAGAATCAAGTATGGACACTGGAGGAACTCATGCCGTACGTGCGTATGTGCGTGCGTGCGTGTTTGTGTTTGTGTGCTGGCATGGGTAGGTATGTGCGCGTGTGCATGTGTGAGTGTGAGAGTGTGTGTGAGTGTGTGTGTGTGTGTGTGTGTGTGTGTGTGTGTGTGTGTGTGTGTGTGTGTGTGTGTGTGTGTGTGTGTGTGTGTGTGTGTGTGTTTGTATGTGTACGCACGTTCCCGTTCGTGCCAGGATGTAAACATTCCTAATAAATGCAATTGTTCGCAAACGATAGAGAAGAAAACGAACCATGAACAAGACACACTTGCAGCAGACACCATATTACACAATTATGCTGTAGCACACGTACGTGTATAAGTACATGCATGGCTGCACGGCAAGCTGTGGGAACACGTTTTGCCAAAGGCACACAAGCGTTCATTCCTGACATGGTACAATATATCAAAACAACATTTGCGTTCGATAGTCGCGAGGTTCGTACCGTTTGTAGAAAATATATAAGTAGAAATATAATGGTGTATTTATGCATTCGCATAAAGTGATTGTTTTTTAAAGACATGTTGTGATATAAGTAGGTCAGAGACTCGCGTAAAAATACGCGTCGTTCAAACGAAATAAACTTTGGTGGAGCTTACAAGAACTTAATATTGAAACAGTCTGAATAACTGAATAACAAAAGGTTATGTTCAATCATGCAATACCCAAAGAAACCTAACCACGTGAAACCACTGACCAACATAGCAGACAAACTAAGAATATGGATAAGAGATTAGCCCCAACGTCAACTGTTTGTGTTTCCTTTCAACGTATGATGCAGTAGGCAACCAATACAATACTTTTACAATACAATAATTTTCTTACATCCACATGCTGTAGGCCTTTTTAAATTTATAAATGTATGTGCCATTATGTGAAAACGTGGCTGCGTAATGCGCCACAAGCCGCATTTCAGCTGAAGGTTAACAAAATCCACGTAAACCTGTCATGACAGAATAACGGTCCGTGGCATCTCCGTGGCATATATTATTCTTCAATCTTGAACTTTTTCTTGCATTTGTCATAGCATTTCTTCAGTTTGCGTCGGCATCGCTTTTCGCGAACATCAAAGGCGCATTCAGACAGGCATAAGCCGAATTGTTTTCTACACACTTTCGCGCATAGGTTGTAAAGGTACGCATAATTCTTAGCACCGGAAGTCGACCTCGCCAGCAGGTTTGTTGCAAGAAGGACCACAATCTGAAATAATATGAATTTGTTAATTACGTGAGTCACAGTATTCTTAGCTAGACCAATGTCTTGATTACCTTTGCCTAGGTGATTTATTTGAATGGCTATTTTAAGTTTGCTTGGCTACAGTTTTTTTTATCGGTTCGTATTGCGTCGACTACAATATAAATAATGTCAAGCAGATACTCGACGTTTTGTGCATGCGTACAAAATTGCCTATGCAATATGTAATATCGTTGCCTATGCAAAGTATGTTATGTCTTTATGTAATTAAGTTTACAATACTACATTTATTTCATGCATGACTCGTTCGATTTCAATGTCATGTCAATGTCATTCAACATACGCAACTAATAAACCATACAGATTACTACGCCAATTAAGATAAATGGATAATTATATTGATATAAAACCACGCAAATCTACATTGATATTGGAACATGGACATTGGTACTTCATTCCTGAGTTTGCAGTTAATATCGATACCGTACATCGCTACTAATATTATCGCTTAACAATTTTCGTGCAAGAAAATCACCACTATGTAACGTGTAATATTACAAATTGTACCATCACAAAGTTATATACAATACAATAATGTGGCAAATGCGATACAACAAAGTAGCAATTTTGGATATAATATGCAAATAAAGATAATAAAATTTAGTAAATATTTATTCAGTCATAACCACATACGCTGTTTGAGATAATTGTGCACAACATTACACATTGCTCAGAATCACTATCACAATCATATGCAAATAAGAAGTCGATATAAGGCCAATATGTGTTATTGCTTGACAGCGGCCATCTTGGAAACTCTTGTTCTCAACTTGACATAGGTGACCTAGTTTTGACCTAGGTGGTCCAATTCGAGCATATCCTTCGAATGTGATGTAACTTGGTCCATACTACAAATGTACGACTGTGGTGTATCCTGCCAGTGGCGCGATCGATTACTGCATAAGCTACGGGTTTATTGCCCTACCTGCACCTTTAAGATTTGCTCGTAATTAATACTGACGAGCACGCATGCACAACGCGAATTTGTTTTTACCACAAATGTCACTATACAAGAAGATGAAGAAGAAGAAGAAGAAGAAGAAGAAGAAGAAGAAGAAGAAGATGAAGAAGAAGAAGAAGAAGAAGAAGAAGAAGAAGAAGAAGAAGAAACAAGAACAAAAACATTTGCATGAAGCCAAATGACTAGACAAAGGAGGCGTTGAGATGTAAATAGATGTTTCAATAGATTAAAACATTATCAACATCAGGGCCGTAGCCAGGGGGGTTCAGGGGGTTCACACGAACCCCCTTCTTGTGAACACGTTTTTCCAAAAAAATATTAACCCCCTTTTAAAAACATGTGAACCCCTTATCGTGAAACCCTCCCTCTCAAAAGTTTGAACCTCCAAAAGTATGAAAGTAATAATATTATTGTCATAATAATATGAAAATGATAATATTATTTTCATAGTATTGGAAAATATCTGCTCACTGGAACAATGCCGAGTTAGCAACCAATGACTCTATTTGTTGTGGTAGCATGCCATAAGGTCTCCACACATTAATAACACGCACACACAAAGCATGGGTTAATTTAATTTAATTAATTAACTTTTCCAGAAAGGCTAGTTTAATTTCATTTAATTAATTAACTTTCCAGAAAGGGGGTAATTTAATTGACGAATTCCCAATGAACTATTAATTAATTGCTCATTTAACAGTTGATTTTACTAGATAGTTCACAGCTATATTATCCAGGTGTTTGTAGAAGGCGTGCAATCACTATTTCAGTCATTAATGAGATATTAGGTTCAGGCGTGTGTGAATGGGAGGGAGATAATCACAGAGCACAAATACACTGTACCAAATGGGGTGGACTGGTACTTCAGGCAAGACACTCACTTCAGGCACATGTGAATTGGAGGGAAGGCCTAGAATGTCCTCTGGTAGGGCGATGAATTGATGGCTAACCTTGGCTTCTACACATATCTGTTTAAAGTAATCAGTTGGGGCTGGCAACGTGCAGCCAAGTGGGCCTATGGGGCCATTATACCTATGCATCTATAATTATTTCGTGTGTACATTATAACCGTTAATGGGGAGATGTGGAGAAAGGTAATCTAGCTTCAATTTGGGATCTTTTTACAGTGCCAACTTAAATCAAAAGCATGCAAATTCTAGTTGATGTCATCGCAAATAAAGCATACATATTTAAATGCTAGTGTGTAATAGGGAAACCTAATGATTTAGTATAAAACACTGCATAAATAACAACTTGGTGCATAGAGATGATGTATGTAGTTGTCTGGTTTTATTAATTTGATGGTTGAATGTAGGACACACACGCACGCACGCACGCACGCACGCACGCACGCACGCACGCACGCACGCACGCACGCACGCACGCACACACACATTGCTCGCACGTGGAATTATATTATTATATTATTACCATCCGGAAAATGTGTAGTTGGTATTGTCTGTCTCTGATTTGGTTTACTTGAGCATATTGTACCAGGTGGTTGAATATAGGACACACACGCACGCATGCACGCATGCACGCACGCACGCACGCACGCACGCACGCACGCACGCACGCACGCACGCACGCACACACNCACACACACACACATATTGGTCGCACGTGGAATTATAGTATTATAGTATTCGATTGTATCTTTGATGTTTGAAGTTCTTGATATCAGAAATACCATCCGGAAAATGTGTGGTTGTTATTGTCTGTCTTTGATTTGGTTTACTTGAGCATATTATACCAGTGTTGGCCAAATTGAGCATGTCTCAACCGAAACTCTCTACGTTGGCTGCCTTGTATTTGTTCAAAGGACGTTGTTTAAAAAAGAACATTTCTGGACGATTTGACTACATAATGTAGCTCTGTCTTGCGAACAACAAATAGTTGATGTATTGCTGCACAGTTTGGACAAAGACCTATTAATACTAATGTATATTTAACTATTGGTTAATTCCGTTACTATGTCAAGGAGCCCATTGGAATATATGTGCAATATCATTTCTTTTCTGTCGATTGTGATATTGTTGAGTGTGTAATCGTTGTTAACTTGGAGCCTGGTCTACATTACTCGATTTCTAAAACAGCATGCATCATGTGTATATAAACAATAGTTTACGAAGTTAATTCTATTACTGCCGTGTCTTCCATTCTGCAGGTTACAAGGTAGAGTCCTACATCACAACAATAGATGTACACAACAAGCTCTTTGTTACAATCCTGTTAACTTACATATACGTGCTACATGCATAATATTAACTGTCTGTGTTAATTCCGTAATGTTAATTCCGTTAGAATACAGGGTTAAATATCGTGTTTAAGGCATCTTCTCAAAGTCATGCTTCCTAGAAATTGCAAGTAATTGTAAGTGGATTAGTAAAAGTACGCAAACATTTCTTCTATCAGTAACGGAATTAACAACACGGAATTAACACAGTTAATATTCTGCATGTCGCACGTATATGTAAGTTAACAACAGGATTGTAACAAATAGCTTGCTGTGTATCTCTTCGCAGTGCAATAGATATATATTCTAATCACCACATATGTATACAATCCCCACATATGTATTTTACTGGTGATATTTCCCAGTATGAAAGAGAGATTGTCATTAAATGTGCTGATGCTGGTATTCGTACACCCGTTGCAAACATTTCTTCTATCAGTAACGGAATTAACGTCACGGAATTAACATAGCCGATAACTTGTAAAACGTATCTTCGAGGAACCATATGTATAACGTAAGTTTTACCAATATGATGGTGCTGGAATATTTTCCGCGATACATTTTGAATATGTCTGCTTCAGAAATGCCACTGTGATTTAAAAAATCAAGACAACTTCTTTATTTTTGGAAACCCAGTGTTGCCATTTAAGGAATTGTGTACCATATTGGAAATAAGGTTAATTTTGATTATGTTTTGTAATCTCTCTGGCTATGCTATATCATCCAAATAATGTTGATATATTGGGAATTTTAGCCATGTGCTGTCAATTTCACAATTGTTGAAATTGTTTCAGATATGTCTCTGGGTCCTCGATAACATAATTACGTGGCCAAAATAAATGATAAAATATCGAAGACATTGTGTTGACAGAGGTCATGAAAATAAGCATCAACTCAAAATTGTTCGCCAGAATCGTGTTTATGCATGCATGTGTAGATCTAACAATGTCATGGTTGCTTACAAAAACGATCATATTGCTACTGTTCTCACATGAATCATGAAAGCAATAATATAATATGACAATAATATACTTACAATGTTGAATTTCATATTGCTTGGGCTATCTGCTTGACGTTCTCCTTGGGATTATCTACTGATCAACAGCAACAACTCAGTCGTTTGTCCCCATAAACCCTCCACATAGTTTGCTTAAACACTATTTTTCTAATAGCTTCTTTTGACAAGTGTTTCTTTCTAGACCGTTTTCCTTGTTTTTTCAAGGAAACAAATTTATCGATGATACACTCAATTTTATTTTTTAGAATATTCCAACATTCAATTGTGGTCTTATTCATCTGCATGCTATTCCAATCTAGCTTTGCTAAGTATTTTGAACTTGAGCGAAACAAGACTGGGGACGACTGCATTGTTGAAACACTGTAGTCCTGTCAGAAAGCTCCAGTGAAACATACATGCCTGTTTATTTCCACCAAAACCATCCCGACGCAAGACATGTCAGCGTGTTTCATGGACAGATGGTGTCTGCTCATCCCAGCAACATAGCATCAGAACCTGCTATCATTACACACCCACAACATCATTCCCGCCCGCGCACGCGTGTGAGTATATGTATGTGTTAGCTTTGTACGGGCGTACGTGCAACGTGTGTGCTGGATGGAGAGAGACTACTATATGACCTCCGGCACAATACCTGCCATAAATCCGCCAATAGCCTGCAACCGGCTGTGCATACACGCTGTTTCACATATTTACTTTTGCATTTATGTGTTCGTTTGCTTTGCCCTGGGAGAGTTCAGTGCAGTACAACGTTCAAGTATGTGTGTGTGCGTGCGTGCGTGCTTGCTTGCGTGCGTGGGCGCTCGTGCGTTTGACTTCCAACTTATTTACTTTCTGATTGAACCATAAAAACGACCACATAAAGCTGCCACACTTCTCCTCGTATATCTACCATACACATTCACATGCTACGTGGACAAACATTACTCTTACTTCCGAATAAAGATCAAAATAAATGAAAACTTGTCATCTCCTGTGCCTAGCTTCGCACTGAATCGCGGAGCTAGGCGTACAAGATGTAACTAGTTTTTGTTTTTGTATTTTTTATCGTTACATGGAAGTAAGAGTAATGTTTGACCACGTGACATGTGTATATGTATGGTAAATATATGAGGAAAACTGGCGCCTCTCTGTGGTCGTTTTCATGGTTAGGTCAGAAAGTAAACACGGCAGGAGTAGCGCTGACGGGTGGTGGTGATTTCGGCCCTCGGAGAATTCGGCCCAACTGCCATGTTGTTTCGGCTTGGTGATTTCGGTGGCTGATGTGACACGCCATATCTACTCAGTTCTAGCTAGACATGGATTAGCCTTCACTTTAAGGGTTTCTTATTCATGTACTTGTTATCAAAGGGATGCTAAGTTGAACTAGATACTGTTGAAGTGCAATGCTTTGTCTGTTTCGTACAATGAGCAGGTGTGAATAAAAGACCATGCTTCACATTCAAAATGATCTGACGAAAAACACTGTATAGATCAAAGATCACATGCTGGTGGCTCCGTTGTATTCACAATACAGTAATCGCTTATCGCTTTCACTGCTCTGTATTTGATTTAATTAAAAACAAAAACTGGAGAGAATTTCCCCTGAAGAGTTGAAACGCTTGAAAATCTTAAATATAGAAACAAGACATTATGATCATTGTAATTTAATTTATTAAAATTATTCAACTGTATATAATAATATAATTTTTGGTGTAATATATTATCTATTATATGATATGAATGTTAAGGATACAACGAATTGTTGAGTTTTAATGATCGGCTCATTGACTGCGTGTTAAAATGGAAAAATATAGCGCCGTATTTTATGCGAAAGGAAGCGAAAACAATAAAAGAAGTTACAAAGTATAAATGTCGGGTTAATGTGGAAATAACTCAATTAACAAATGAGAGAATAAATTGAATGCATTATTCACGGAAAGACACACATTAAACATCATGTGCTCGCCGGTAGTACATTATTTGGAATTATTAATTAATTAAATTGTAATGAATTTGTCGGTGCTACGGAAATGGAAATATTCTACAATATGTAATATAATATGATTTCAAGCAATCGTTGTTGTTATTCCCTTTAAGTAAAACATAGAAAGATGTACGCAAACACTTGATCACATTGTACAAGCTCGATAAATGTATGGGACGCCACCGCACCAGAATTGTCAAGATTACCATAACACTAATTCGCTAGCGGGCGTCACTAATACAGTTGTGTCACAAACGTCACGTTCGTATTTTCATGACATTTGATTCTCCTAACACAGTGTCGACAGTGTGCCTGTAGACTGTCCATAGCCAGGAACGGTACATGGAAGAAACTGTGGCGCAGGAGCACGATGTCTTCAGCAAACTTGTTGAGAGACGCATCATGATCTGAAAAAAAAATAGTAAACAGTCATGTTTATCAGTTAACACTGTGGCGGTGGCGGTCTTTGGGAGAGTGACAATGTTCTGAAGACTGTCGGTGGTTCGGACGCAAGAGTGACAGTAAACACTGTAGTGTTCATTTTGACACGACCTTGCCAGCAAGGCTGTCGCGAGAAAGACCGTGATCTGAAACAACATGGATTTGTTAAATATTCGCGTGACCGTAACCTTTAGAGGAGAGGCCTCGTTCTGTTTTCATTATCGTCGGCTGTATTTCGTTTATCTTTCAGTAAACATATAACTCGAAACTAAAGAAGGAATTCTGAAAAAAAGATAATGCGGTTAAGCCTAAATGGAAGTAATATAGGGTACGTTAAAGTTCAAAGGTAAAGAATAGTGGTTTAACCGATTGTCCACCGCCACCGACGGAAAGCTCTACCTCCAGAAAAGTTGCAAAGGGACACCGTTTATATGGTTCATATACAGAAAAAAGCCCTTGCTACGACTCCTTGGTGACAGTAAACATATTCACGACGTGTTCTGGTACGAGGAGAAAAGTCGAATTTTCGACGTATTCACAGAGCCTGCTTCCACAGATTTATTGAGAAAACGTCTTCAAGCTGCTTCGTTGTAGCATGTAGTTTTGTGGAGCTAAATTACAAATTATGACTTCGAATGAAAGTCAGATGTAAGTGGATCAAAGAAGTTGTTTTCATGTGGGGTTTTGTGGTTGTTCAAACGAAATTATGCTTCAGTAAATTGTAGACAGTTAAGGGAACAGTCAAGGGAACTTTCAACAAAAAAGCTACGTTTCAAAACCTAAGACGACATGTGATAAATCATGCTAGCTATATCGCCATAAATATTTGGCCAAGTTTAATTAAATGCAACGAAAAAACACCACGATCTTCGGGCGTGGTGTGTAGAGTATCAGTGTAAAAGTCAAATAATGCATAATATACAAAATCAACAAATTGAGCTCCAAAATATTATTTTGGAGCTCAATTTGTTGATTTTGCCTAGGTATAACCTTGTTGTTGGTTGCATGGCTAACAATATCAGTCCTAGGACATATATGACAGTTAAATTGTCCCAGCCAAAGACGACTAAGTTTATTGATTGTGTGTCATACAGAATTAGCAACATTTGTTTAAAAAAAACTGCAAGAATTTAAAATAAAATATAGTGCAAAGATTATCACTAAAGAAACCTTGAAAAAAAACTTAAATCTTAAAATAAAATGTCAACTTGTACCTTTTGATTCTTATATTCATTGTCAGGTATAGAGGGTGACTTAAGATACATGTCCTATGTCCCTGTGATTGTGTATTGTCGTCGATGAACAATATGAACATCATGTTCTTTTTACTTTCGTGACAACCGTACTTCATATTATATTTTATGTCCATGAAAAATATGCACAATAGGAAATGACTATTTGTTTTTTGGAATACTAAATATATTTTTTATTTGCGACAACTCTAGCGAAGAATGGAGGAGGTAGCTGGGGAAAGGGGTTGTGGTGAAAGAGAGTTTCAGGAGGCGGCTGGTGAGGAGCCGGTTAAACTGGGCTGGACACGTGGAAAGGATGGATAGGGAACGGTTGAAGAAGAGAGCGGATGACCTCGAAGTGGAGGGTGGAAGGAGAAGAAGACCGTCACTCATATAGGCGGACTGTGTGCAGAGGAGTGGGAGTGGGAGTGGGAGGAGAAAGAGGGCGAGGGACAGAGGGGGTTGGAGAATGAGAGCGAGGAATAGGTGGAGTGGAGACGGGTGGTGGAAACGGCAGTGAAACGGGATCAGTGACGAAGAAGAAGGAAAACAAATATCAACGACCGGTATCTTGACCTCGGTGAACTATATCAGGAACCCTCTTCTAATATAGTTCAACCTCAGGGCTGTTGCCGTCCAAATTGTAATGGAATGAGAAATACCGCAGAGCAGCAGTAGATCTTTTTCAGGCATACGTGGTTCTGTCAAACTGATAATTAACTTTTTAAAGTATTAGTAAACTACACATGATGGCTTCGTACATATCAATACAGGGTTATTATTTAGAACATATTAATAAACTTGATACGTGCGCGAGTGCGTGCTTTCTTGTGGGCGCTCGTGCGTGCGCGCGTGCGTGTGCGTGCGTGCGTGCCTTTCGAGCGTGCATGCCTTTCGCGCATGCGTGCGTGCGTGTCTGCTGTAACACCTCTCAAGAACATTTCGTCAAACGCTACGTATGTTTTCGAATCGATTGTATGACACTGTAGTCATAGCGATGGATGGAGACGACTTGCCAGGAGAGGCGGAACAGATTAAGTGATGTTGACCCACCCGCAAGGGACCAAAAGGGAAGAAAAAAATCATCATCCAGATATAAAATCAGGTATGCTAAGGTAGTTAATGTACTCATACGAATCAAGGGAACACTGATTTAGTGTAGTAGTAATATACTTACGATATTGATTTGCATGATGCTTGGACGACCTGCTGTCTGTTGTATGTGGACCGACTAACGGCGGGTCACCAAAACCCGGACGTTTGACTTAATAAATACTTGCTTTCGCAGTCACAAGTGCAAGTTAAACATAATATCTGACACCACTCGTGTTACGTAACACGTTCACATCACATCAAACATTCTGCCCACACAATCTCGCACGTACGAGCATACACACACATCCACACACACACACACGCACACGCGCACGCGCACGCGCACGCGCACGCTCACGCACACGCACACGCGCACGCGCACGCGCACGCGCACGCGCACGCGCACGCGCACACGTACGCACGAACATACACACACACATCCACCCTCACACGCACACACGCACGTATCCACTCACGTACACGCACGAATACGCGCATATATTCATACATACATGCATACATACATACATACATACAAACACACATCATTCTGAAAATACATTTTCGCTTAGAAACCCAACCTCCATCAGCACCAAGAGCTCCGCCCACATCATCCAAGGTTTCGGACTACATTAGCCTCGATTATCCAGGTTCCGCGCTGTGGCGCCACCGTTTGTCGCACACAGCTTCGACTGGATGCACAGTGTGTTTTTCATTGTGACGGAAATTATATATGCTCCCATATTATGGGCGCATACATAAGTAGCTAATTAAGATTTCATCCGGGCATTTGGTTAATTCATAAAATAAGAGTGAACTGTTACCAGTTTATACGATACAATTCGAATTAACTTTAAACTAGGGAACGCCTACACAAAATGGAGTGGTGACTGTGTGTAACAACGAGACAACGCCTATAGACTGTCTTTTCGTCGAATTCACGAAGCCGAACGAAAGTCAGATAAGCGAGACTTTGAATACATCAGCACCTCTGGCAGATCAACCTGTTAAAACGTGGCGCTTACTGTTGCTGAGTTAACAAATAACGGCCTTGTCTAAGATCTCGCATACTTAACTTTAATTGGGTGAGAACCGGTCGTGGAAACAGACTTTGAAGTAGTTTGCTACTTTGGGCAGGGGCGGGTCTAGCTCCAAGCAACACGTCGACCAAGGCAGAAAGTGGGACAAAGTACAAATGATTCAGCGTATATCGACACATGGCGTGAGATAAACTGACAAATCCACGGTTCAACGGGTTTATCTGCCAGTGGTAGTGTAGTACTACCAACCCTGGCTAGCAAGGATGAACCCAAAAGTACGGCTCAATATTCACGTGGCGGCAGCAGTCGTAATCTGCATCTCTGTACGCGTTCACTGACTCCCAGTGTCACACGCTACGCTGGTTGTCAGCAGAGCCGGACCGCTAGTGATAGTGGGTGTACGCGGGTTCGTGTGCGCAGTAAAAATTGCAAAGGAACAGCGATAAACGTTGATATATACACGTATCATATTGTCAAACGCATCTTCAGTTAGTGTTATTATCCTGCAGCCATGCTCGGTGTGTGAACATTTGTTTGTAAAAGCACACAATCACATGTGCCGCACCCAACTATCTGAAAACTTACCACATAACATTGACATTAACGACTTGGGGTGAAATAAACATTTTCCAAAAAATATTACGCAA
>SDWI01000317.1:182658-195330 GCA_009193005.1 Lamellibrachia luymesi
ACACACACACACACACACACACTGAATAAAAAAACTATACTAATCCAAAGTGAACTATTGGGTAGCATTTGGCATATTACACACGAGTATTTGTGACATTTCATAAGCATTACTACGTACAGGCGGCGGCAATAGACGTGTTGCGTACGATGTGCGTGTCGGGGAGGGGGCGTTTTCCTATGATCCTTGGTACTTAATGTGTAGATGATCCTACACCGTTGCCTCGTACAGCGCTGCGCGGTGAACTACTAAGGAGCTATTGTTTTAAATTGCCAATCCCTCGCATGTTTGAACATTGATCTTACCTCTCCTGCCACAACTTACAATTGATGTGCATATGTTGCACATCTTTATTTAATTAAGTAAACTTATAATGTTTGTCAATAAAATATCTCAATTTCATGCATTTGCGGATATAATTTTTATTGACAATTTGACTAGAAACTAAACATTTTGTTATGTCTAAAGCACAGTTACCTTACTCTAGTGGCAAAGACGTAATCAAGTCGTAAACAACAATGACGTTGTACAACCAACAAATCGTTTATGATACTTCGCCACACATCCATTTTGAATTTATTGTCAAGCTACACAGTAGGTTTTACTACCATGCAAATTTTGGTCGAACTACGTTTGCCCAGCCAACCAATAATTCATGCCAGTCCGCAACTTTTCATTTTGAATTGATAATCAAGTTGTGGCAGTGATGATATGCTGAGTGGCTCCAATGTCGGGCAGTGTGTTCAATACCATGTTGTGGTTTGACGTGACACCAGAGAGATCGAAACTGTTCCAGGAGATCGTTCGGCCCGACAAGTGAGTAGGCCTGGGCTATCGGTTCACAAAGGTTCGTCCGTCATCTGGGGCAATTAGGCGATTATTCTTTAGTTTTTTAATAAGTAGGTGTGAACGTGTGCCGAGTTCCTACTCAATCCAGATAATTGGCAGACCGGGACGCGAATTTATGATTCCTCAACAGTCCAGACTAAGCCGCGCTAATTGGTCAAACCGCCAGTTCAGTGATTCCGCCTAACGACTCTATCACAGTCAAGGTGCATGGCTAGTCTTGAGTGTAGTATTGATTATCCAGGCTCCGCGCTGTGGCGCCACCGTTTGTCGCACACGTCTTCGCCTGTATGCAATGTGTACTTTTCATTGCAACGGAAATTATGCATCACTCAGATTCTGGAAGCGCACATAAATAGATAATTACTCACAGAGGGTGATAAATTAATGGAACAAACTGCCAAATGATTGTGTTAATGCTAGTAGTGTGAATATGTTTAAAAATAGAATTGACATATATCTGATAAGGGCATTTTTTTTTACTCTAGATAAGCCTATGGCTTCCTTGTCCACTTGCCATCTGGAACTTGTTGTTTGGGATGGCAATCTTGTTAAATATTGTTAAATCTCTGATAATGACGCTGATTGGCTGATGGCGCTTCACGGGAACGCCTACATAATATGAAGTCGTGACATTAGTAACAATGAGACCACGCCTCGGAGGCCAGACTCTCTTCTCGGCGAATTTGGCAGGATGGAAATCATATTTGTGAACATGGCGGAAAATAACTTGTGCTGTAACATATCATATGCTATCCTATTAAACACACACGCACTAACCGTTTCACATGTGTATTATGTGACCTACTGCACAGTGGCGTCGAAAAAATATGTTCCAAATAATTGTTTTGGAATACGTTTATCGTGACTAGTGGACGATGTTTTTGCAACACAACTGGTGCAAGACGTCACGTGATGTTACTGTTTTCTTCACAAAACGTCGCGTCATAATTTTTTATTGACGCACATAGTTATATTGGAATTCGCCTCCGACGATCTACGCCGATGTTATTTATAGATTTACCTTAAAAGCCGGTCCAGGATCGCGTCTAATCTGCGTCAGCCAAGCCAGAAATAGATCTCACTTGGTTGGGGAATCGATGAAAACTCACAGAGGTTAGATGAACGCGCATGATATGTTTTACAGCAAGGAAAACAACAGTACACAATGATGAATCTAGAAAACGTTTTCAAACCTGCCTCGTTTTCGATCTAAGATGGCGCGAGAGTGGGACAGATCTATGCAGTGACGCAACAATTTTAGTTCACAAATTGGCTTACATGTGTGATTAGTAGGATAACCGATGTGAGGTTTGACGCTTTGTATACTTTCCAAAATTCAGTAAGTTTCAGTAAACATGCTGAATACAAAACTATGCTAATACAAAGTGGACTAATTGGGGTGCACATGACATGTAAACAAAATTCTTAAACATAAGCATTTGCAGTGACATTTCACAAGCATTATTGCATACAGGTGGCGGCATTAGACGTGATGCGTACGATGTGGGTACAAGGGAGAGGGTGTTTTCCCCTTATCCTTGGAACTTATTTTGTAGATGATCCCACACCGTTGTCTTGTACAGCGCCACTACTCGGAGTCACTGGAACCAGAGGGCCAACCAGAAGCATTTGATGTTGATATTTCTCAAGAGTACTGGTACATCAACTTGGATCATACCAACTACTCGAGATGGGTGGCAGTCCACATAGTAGACATGGTCAGTCCGTCCAAGGACCTACTATAGATTGCTGCTGTGTTTAACAACGGCAACTTCCCAGTACGTAAGACAAGGCGGGCGTTCTCATCCATGGCCAACTGACCTGGCTCATGAGTAAACCAATGCTGCTTTAAAGAGTTTGGATGGAGATATTGCCCTCACTCAAACTCCCGGGGCTCTCAGACGCTGTACGATGGTTGGTCTGGAACTGGTGAGGATGACTGCAGAATGTGAAACATCCATCGAGGGAATGTACCAGAGGATGACACAAGAGACGCGGCACCACGAGCAGACAGAGGATGACACAAGAGACACGGCATCACGAGCAGACAGAGGATGACACAAGAGACAAGGCATCACGGGCAGACAGAGGATGACACAAGAGACTCGGCATCACGACCAGACAGAAGATGACACAAGAGACACGGCATCACGAGCGGACAGAGGATGACAAAAGAGACACGGCATCACGACCAGACAGAGGATGACACAAGAGACACGGCATCACGACCAGACATAGGATGACACAAGAGACACGGCATAACGACCAGGCAGAGGATGACACAAGAGACACGGCACCACGAGCGCTCAGAGGATGACACAATAGACACGGCATCACGAGCGGACAAATGATGACACAAGAGACACGGCATCACAAGCAGACAGAGGATGACATTAGAGACACGGCACCACGAGTGGACAGAGGATGACACAAGAGACACGGCACCACGGGCAGACAGAGGATGACACAAGAGACACGGCACCACGAGCAGACAGAGGCTGACACAAGAGACACGGCATCACGAGCGGACAGAGGATGACAAAAGAGACACGGCATCACAAGCAGACAGAGGATGACATAAGAGACACGGCACCACGAGTGGACAGAGGATGACACAAGAGACACGGCACCACGGGCAGACAGAGGATGACACAAGAGACACGGCACCACGAGAAGACAGAGGTTGACACAAGAGACACGGCATCACGAGCAGACAGAGGATGAAACAAGTGACACAGCTCCACGAGCGGATAGAGGATGACACAAGTGACACGGCACCACGAGCGGATAGAGGATGACACAAGAGGCACGGCATCACGAGCAGACAGAGGATGACACAAGAGGCACGGCATCACGAGCAGACATAGGATGACACAAGAGGCACGGCATCACGAGCAGACAAAGGATGACACAAGAGACACGGCATCACGACCAGACAGAGGATGACACAAGAGACACGGCACCACGAGCAGAAAGAAGATGACACAAGAGACACGGCATCACGAGCGGACAGAGGATGACACAAGAGACACGGCATCACAAGCAGACAGGGGGTGTCACAATAGACACGGCACCACGACCAGACAGAGGATGACACAAGAGACACGGCATCACGAGCAGACAGAGAATGACACAAGAGACACGGCATCACGAGCAGACAGAGGATGACAAAAGAGACACGGCATCACGAGCAGACAGAGAATGACACAAGAGGCACGTCATCACGAGCAGACAGAGGATGACACAAGTGACACGGCATCACGAGCAGACAGAGAATGACACAAGAGACACGGCATCACGAGCAGACAGACGATGACACAAGAGACACGGCATCACGAGCAGACAGAGGATGACACAAGAGACACGGCATCACGAGCAGACTGAGAATGACACAAGAGGCACGGCATCACGAGCAGACAGAGGATGACACAAGTGACACGGCATCACGAGCAGACAGAGAATGACACAAGAGTCAAGGCATCACAAGCAGACAGAGGATGACACAATAGATACGACACCACGGGCAGGCAGAGTTTCCAGGTGATATTTGCTCAACATGTTAACAACCCATCCATGGAGGGAGAACAAAAATGTACTGAGATTGGGCCCAAGATACCTCATTAACTCAGCTTCGGTGTATTTTGTCCGCCAAGCTTAGGAGATAGGACAGCGACATTATCATACATTCATGGTTAATCGAACGCCTGGACGATAAACGGTATTATTTGGTTAAATACTGATTTTTCAAAGACAAATTAGAACTGGCAACAACGATGTCATATGCACTTTAGTGTTCCGCACAAACATTGCAACTTATCATCCGCTGACGGCTACGGTATCTCCTAGACGGGCCCGCCCGCAAGGCCGCCTAGTGATGCTGTGATGATTGGCTAGCGTATCCACATTACTAGAATACAGCATAACTACAATGTAACAGAATATACCGTTTCCTACGAAATCAACCATCTTTATGGATACGAATTATGTTGTTAAACATAAATCAACAGCAGTCAATTAAATAAACATTGTTTAAACGTATAACGTATAACGTATACATCGTCTAACCTTGAAATCAGGGTACATTTTGAGAGGTGGATGATAAACTGAATCCAATATGTTTCCAAAACGCAACGTTACAAACCGCTATGAGGCCACGGAGTCAACTTTGACACACTGTGGCCTGGTGATGGTTAACATAAATGTGACCCAATTAGACGAATGTTAATTAAAATAATTGAACTGTCTACTGTTAACTTCGACAGACGATGTCATTGCAAAGGGCCAACTGGATGCGTAGCAATAGCACCGGGTGCAAAACATAAGGAGTGTGCACAATGTAATGTGAGTATTATTAAAGTAAAAAGTATGTGTGACATTGTGTGACATTGTGTGCCAGACAACAAAATAAAAGTTAAGAGTAAAAAATATCCCCTTAATCAAAAAGTAACCTTCATAAACAATTTCAAGAGGGCTATTTTTGGGGGGGAAATCTCAAAAGAGACTCCGCAAAAGAAGACACATTTTGAACGCTGCCGCCGTCCAAACGCCTTACGTCGTCATCAGTTTTTGTTGGTGTATGTTCTAAGCGGCCCTTTGTTTACGTTGCCGCGCAACTAGCTCTACGTAACGTCAGCTCAACGTCAAACCACAAACTTTGGCGGGCGTGAGGTGAGTTTACCGGCAAGACTGACCATGTTGCAACTCTAGCTTCTCCCAATGAATTTGCAGTAATATCCAGTTAACGACCGTGCTATTGTATTCAGCTGTCGCATTTGTGAACATAAAAGTAACATTATATTTGTGTGTGGGTTCATGTCTTGCGAGCAAAGTTCCAGTGATTGTTAGTCCCCCTTTTAATGAGCATCTGCTCCCTGAATTGAAATGATAGTTTCGAGCAGGGAAATGAGCATATTTGTGGACTACAATAGGTAAGCTGTTAATGGGCATATATTTCTGGTGGCTGACTGGCTGTGATGTACGTGTCAGTGACGTACGGATCACCTGCGTAGTAAACGAAATCTACCTGTTTTTTACATTTGACGGGGAGTATCTCCATTGTTGATTTTCTCAAAAAAGTAGGATTTTAAGAAATTTCTACAGCAGGTGAAACAAAGTATGCCATCAACAAATAATAAACGTACCTCGTACGCAGTGGCCTTTAGTCAGCTACACTTATCACCACGTTCACCTGGTACATTTTCCTCTGCACTGGCAGGGTGCTGCACGGCTTTATGTAGGGTAATCCAAAGAGAGTCCTGCCTGATGTATTTCTTTGTCCAACCAAGGGCATCTGGACTAGGGATAGTTTGGTCAGTTTACAAGCTAATCAGCCAGATTTTTGTTCGGAGCATACTCTGATTGGCATGTTGAGTCAGAGCCTACTATGTTGCAGAAAGTTATTGTAGCAGTTGTACCTCGTGAGGGAAGAGTTTCTTCTTCAGGTCATGGACCCTTCTACATTGCTTTGAGCTGGCATCGATAACGCAAATGATTTGATATATGGTGTTGAAGCTAGGCGACTCTACAGTCGATGGTTCGAAAGGATGCCGCGCAGAGAAATTGAAACCCTAATTTGCAGATGGTAATGCCTGCCATGCTTCTTCCCAAGCTGACTGTCTTGCACTGCCGTTGAACTGTGCCGTTGTGTCAGACCCAATGAAGGCATGAGAGTAAGGAAGTGCTCATTAATTTTCTTCGTCAGGTTGGAGTTGGTGTGATAGTACCTGTACTGCATACCTTTTTCAAGGGCTCCCCACCGCTGTGTATCATGACGTTGCTTTATGGGATCGATGAATACACCCACCAATATTATATCAATATCAGTGTCCACTGTGCTGACCATAACCGTCTTTGTACATTTTGCACAGTATCGGCGACACACATTCTACTGTCAACCTCCTCATGATCGGATGTAACATTGGACCGCTATCGCACTTTGAAACGACTGATTATCCGCATGTAATATTTACTTGCGAATAGCCCGCCTTTGTTGCTCAGGTCCTGCAGAAATGCGACACAATTTACGGGCAACGTTGTCTCGTGGGAAACGTTTCTCCGGACCCCGCCCGTCTCTTTTCACACGTGGTCTCTTTCAAATTGTCATCCTTCTTTGCAGCCCATACCACATCGATTCGTCTGCAGCTTTGAAGCTCCGAATGTTCCAGAGAATGAAGTTGTTACTTCTGTATTCACCAAATGTTGAGACATTAACCATGGGAAGCGCATGCACTACAGTGGGACCAACAAACCCTTTGACATCAAAATGTTGAGGCAGTAACCATGGGAAGCGCATGCACTACAGTGGGACCAACAAACCCTTTGACATCAAAATGTTGAGGCACTAACCATGGGAAGCGCATGCACTACAGTGGGACCAACAAACCCTTTGACATCAAAATGCACCGGGCTTCTGGATGGGAAGTGTGCAAGATATTCGTCTAAGAATTCGTCTAAGTCTCCATCAACGAACTTGACTTGGAATGAACTACCGGATGACTGATATATCTGGCTTTTGCAATGGAATGTTTGAATATGTGGAAGTTAGTTGTATTGATTGACACATTGTTTTCATCATTAACGTCCTTTAGATAATGCATGTACTTTGAAAATATATCATCCAAACATCTCGCTGAAGCCTGGCAAGCGACACGACGGGCACCTGATATGCATGACTTGTCAACTGGGATGAATGTATTACGTAGTCTACAGTTCCCACGGCTCTTATTGCTTGCCTCAATAAGAGCGGTTACAGTCGTCCAGTCGCTCCAACCGCATTTAATAAGTCACCAATCATCTTCCACAAAGCCATTTCGACATGAAGTCATCCTATCATCATGCCAAACAAAGATCCACCAAATGGTTTTGGCCTGGGTCTTTGGTCCATTGCATATACCTACAGAGGGCGAACAGTGGTTGATCGAGTGCCATCACATTTATCCGACCTGGGTTTAGATGTTCTGTTGTGTTCTTTATTATGATAATTCCCTGTCTAATCAATTGAATCGTTGCCGCTTTCACGACAAAAGAGGCACGATGGGACTTATGCCAATCGGATATGTTTGATGTTGCTGATTAGACACGTGGTAATGTTACCCTTCTGTACTGTCTACAGTCAGAGTGGTTCAGTGCTCTATTCAACACATCCCATTTTACATGTTACACTAATAGCATGAATTGGGAAGAATATTCTAATATCCTCCTCTCGATACCACATTTGCTATGGTCGGCAGATTTGAGTTGATAAAATGAACTAATAAATACCTATAACGCGTCCTTACTGTCAAGCTGTGTTAATGACACTGGTTGTATTAAACCACCAACAAATACCGGAAAGGTGCATTTATACGGCGGCAAACAATTGAATTTCACATCTGCTTGTCATAAGCTTCGTAAACAAACACTGGGGCGTAAATTCCCTAGGGATGGGTTTTACCTATGTGGACCACTACAATGAAATCAATTATAATGTTTTGGATTTTGAAGATATCTTGATTATAGAAAACAATATATTTTCAAGTTTATCAGTGATAAAATAAAATTCAACGCGAATTAAAGTGTCTTCAATATCATCATTCATCACATTACACCATGTGAACTTTGACTTTCACTTGACCTTGACCAATGCCACTCATCCCGGGCACCCCCTCCATAGAGTTTGATAAGGATCTAAGCAAGAAGTTTACATTTACAGTGAGGCTCTAATCAAGTGTGTCAATATCACACCAACCTATTGCCTTAGACCACCGGAGTATATTCAGTTAGTCATATATTGTATTTCGCTATCCAAGTGAGTAGTTATGTCTAGTAGTCTGCATATGTGTGAACATGGACGATATCTGGGTATGTGTGAACATGGACGATCTCTGGGTCTGTGTGAACATGGACGATCTCTGGGTCTGTGCGAACATGGACGATTTCTGGTTCTGTGTGAACATGGACGATCTCTGGTTCTGTGTAAACATGGACGATTTCTGGTTCTGTGTGAACATGGACGATCTCTGGGTATGGGTGTATGTACACGTTTGTGTTTTTTCCCACACTTATGGAAGGGTTGTTTTCTTTCAGTACATGATTTACATGCGACCTTGGAAACATGTCCAGTTGCCCCGTTTATGTATATCAATGTCATGTCGTTGTTTTACGTTTATGTACATCAATGTCATGTCGTTGTTTTACGTTTATGTACATCAATGTCACGTCGTTGTTTTACGTTTATGTACATCAATGTCATGTCGTTGTTTTACGTTTATGTACATCAATGTCACGTCGTTGTTTTAAGTTTATGTACATCAATGTCACGTCGTTGTTTTACGTTTATGTACATCAATGTCACGTCGTTGTTTTACGTTTATGTACATCAATGTCATGTCGTTGTTTTACGTTTGATGTGCCGCAATCAGCTATACACCCGGTGCAGTGGTACAACGGTCGGCTGAACATTTAGAATTATCTAGTTTCATAAACAACGGTGATGCTCCAAGTCCATATAGTCCATTGTATTCACAGTGGTGCATGGCCGAGTGCGATTCGTGGAACACATGACTTAGTTATGTAGTGACCCCTATTCTCATTCTTGTTGGTGTTCACAATAAGCTTTGTCATTCCCTGTATTTGGTAGTATACGGTAAATTGTGGAACACTGTTATCGTTTCTGGAAGCATTCGTTCCACATGTATGTGTCTCGTGATGTCCTCGTTAAAGAGCCGTCCTCAATTCGAATATATCGTTCTTCTAGTTGTTTCCCACTCGACAATTTTCTATTAACTGAGTAGTCTATATGTTGTGGTTACTACATTTGTTTGGTGTTTCGAGGACTCTTTCAATTAGCCAGCCATTTTCAGAACATTATCGCCAAGACGACATTTATATGCAGGCACTGAATGTGGTCACTGCCAGTGTGCATGTCGTCCTCATTGTTTCTTTTACGTCCCCAATTAATTAGTTATTCTCCTTATAATTTCATGAAATCATAATCTTAATCTTAATCTTAATATTAATCTTAATCTTAATCTTAATCTTAATCTTAATCTTAATCTTAATCTTAATCTTAATCTTAATAGTAACCTTAATCTTAATCTTAATCTTAATCTTAACCATAATCATAATCGTAATAATAATATATGATTATTATTATTATTAGAAGTAGTAGTAGTAGTATAATTGTTTATGTTATTGACCATGTATTGACCATGTATTGTGTTCACCACGACATGCAGTTTTGGTTAAATCATCTGAAAAACTATTACCAAAGCTGACAAACGTGTCCCGGCTCTATATGCATTTAATATGACGTTATTCAGATGTTCGCTAGTTACCCAATCTAACGACCCAAGTTCAGTCTTTCGACGATAATAATGCTAAATAAACTATTTTATTTAAAACTGCACATATTATCTGAACGAAGGAGGAGAGGAGAACAACTAAATTGAACTGAGATACCTTAATTATGAAGAATGTGGCTTCACAGCCGCAGAGACAAGTAGGTTAAGTTGAGATCAAATTAAAGTTTACAATAAATTGAATGGATATGAAAATATTTATAGAACTATTTTATTCTCACCCAATAACGATAATAGAACATGAGGTAACATTAGTAAAGGATACGTATATATTGGATATCAGGAAGTTCTGGTTCTCACAGAGGAAAATCAATGAATGGAACAAATTTGTTTAAATGCTAGCTGCGCGAATATGTTTAAAAACAAGGTTGACATATATCTAAGGAGGGCGGGTTACACATTGATAACAATACGGAATCTCGATAAGCCTACGGTTTCCTTGTCCACTTGTCACATAGGCCTTTGCTTGTCATTCTTGTTAAATCGTGTTCATTTTGGAATATAAAAGCAACTGTTTCGCGATTGGTTAAAGGAATCAAGGAAAGCGTATTTAAAATCTACTGAAATTCGATTAGTTGAAGTCCAAATATTTAGTGTGTGAATCGATCATATAATATTGGTGGTCAAATAATATAAAGAATTGACTTTAGTCGTTTGATCTTGTAAGGTTCAAAACAGTACATATCCAAAATGGGAAGCATTGTCAATGCCGATCATGGCTGTGACTTCCAAACTCTCGCTGTTCGCATTACAAAGTTACGAAATTTTACCATGGGTGACATTCATTAGTTTAAGATTTTCCATTTTCACTTAAATTAATGTTTGACCCTTTAACAGTCTGATGATTTCACACCAAAAAAACTACATACAAATCTTGCACCAACGTGCTAGCATGTTGCAGTGGATACTAGGTAGGTTTGATTTATCGCAAAATTAATTTGAAATAAGACTGAAAACACCGAATTGAAGTGTGACCTTGACTTGTGTTTCAGTGTCTCATTCGTTGGTTGACGCTGGGAGTGGGATGTTGCGTCATCACCTTGATCGAGTAACAATCTCGCGTTCTCCGGCTGACGGTCGGAGTCCGGCCCGCCAAAGAGACGCAGTGGCAGAGCTGTAACTACTGGATGAGCATCGGCAAATCCACATCCACAAATATTATTAAGGGTGATATTTTAATATATTTATTTGATTATTTACCATTTTAGACCATACTATTAATGTATAATATGCTGTGAAACGCCATTAACGATATTGGATGAATAAAATGTATTATAATTATTATTCGTGAACATATTCATAAAGTAGTCTAGATATATTTATCGGACGATTAGTTTATCTTCTGCTCGTGGATATACGTGGAAACAAAGCATGTTTACTGTTATAGTTATCATTGTAATTGTAACCGTAACCGTAACCGTCATCGTCATCGTCATCGTCATCGTCATAGTAATCGTAATCGTAATCGTAATCGTAATCGTAATCGTAATCGTAATCGTAATCGTAATCNCGATATTGGATGAATAAAATGTATTATAATTATTATTCGTGAACATATTCATAAAGTAGTCTAGATATATTTATCGGACGATTAGTTTATCTTCTGCTCGTGGATATACGTGGAAACAAAGCATGTTTACTGTTATAATTATCATTGTAATTGTAAGTGTAACCGTAACCGTAACCGTCATCGTCATCGCCATCGTCATCGTAATCGTAATCGTAATCGTAATCATAATCATAATCATAATCTTAATCTTAACCATAATCATAATCGTAATAATAATAATAATAATATATGATTATTATTATTATTAGAAGTAGTAGTAGTAGTAGTAGTATAATTGTATATGTTATTGCTATTATTATTATTATTATTATTATTATTATTATTAACTAACCACCTGTATTCGTTGTTTTACTGCTCAATTATGTTGTTGTATCCTTGAGTCCAGGGTTATAGAGTTGCTCCTTCTGAAGATGAGTTTTGCTCTATTTAGTTATTTACCCACAGCTTGGTAATAGTAAAGACAACATTAATAAAGCGGACATGTGTTATTCAAAGTGCACACTGTAAGATATTTGAACAGATTCAGCTTTCAGAGTAGAACAAGTAATGCTGTATATATCTATGCTGGCAAAGACGAAGATTTATTAATGGGCACATTCTGATTGTAACACGAACTAGTGATACACCGCACTATTTGTACTACTCCCGTTGCTTGCTTTTGTAATAATTATATTTTCTTTGTTCGCTGGGAGTGTAGGTATTCAATAACAATTACCCTCTGTGTCCGAGGTTGTGCAATTTTTACTAGTTCGTTTCTAACTGCAAGTTTTTTGTCAGAGAGTGTTTACGCCTTAACATTTCATATACGTTTCCCACTGTTGCTTTCTGCATCTCACATGCCGATAATATAAACATCCGTAATAATAATTTGTAACTTTGATTACTGTAGATTTTCCTTCAAACTTATTAAAAAAA
>SDWI01000317.1:205790-234464 GCA_009193005.1 Lamellibrachia luymesi
TCTCTCTCTCTCTCTCTCTCTCTCTCTATCTATCTATCTATCTATATATCTGTGTATTTATCTCTGTCTCTCTGATTCTCTACCGTCAGCCGTCGAAGAGCGTGCCGTCCGCTTCACCCCGCGCCCCGTCCCCCGTCGTCGTACGCTTCACGAGGATAGACGCAACGGACGTGCGTCCACCTACCCATTTCTATCTATGCGGAGCCTCTCGATTGTTTGCTCGCTCATTACTTATCTTACGATTCCCCTTCACGCTCCAAACTTTAGTGGAGAGGATACAATTCTACGGACATATGCATGGTCTAACTTTCTACATGGCTGACTCAAACGTGCCCTTCATTTGACATCCGGGCGCCCACGCTGGGCACGCTGCTCGCCGAGATCATCACCCAATCACCGTCTCCTTGTATAGTTCACTAAGTAAACACCCCTAAATCAGTTAATACTCCGGTCCTTGCCTACTTGATATGCACGATTCTCTAAGATAAACATATCCACGTCGTCCACGGACCGCGGCAAGCTTGATCAAACAAGTTATTCATGGTCGGATTCCACAAAGGCCGATGCATTATTTCATACTTAAAAGGCTTAACTAATAAGTAAAGAAACAGTAAATAATATTCTGATAAAAAAATGGCAGAAATGTTACACCCACTAACTCCTGCAGTAAACATCAGATACAAAAACAAAAAACCATGGAAAAACTCAAAATAGTGACATTAAATTGTAGGAGTATGCGAAGGGCCACCAAAAACTCATTTTCATAGCTTAGTCAAAACAAAGAAACCAGATATCATACTGGGCACGGAAAATCACTTAGATGATAACGTATGCTCCAATGATATCTTCCCGACTAACGAAGAAATATTTCGCAAAGACAGAAACATACATGGTGGAGAAATATTTATTGCTATACGAGATATCACTGTAGCATCACCACAACCTAATTTTTCTTCTGATGCTGAAATGATATAAATTAAACTCCAATCCACCAACAATATGCCATTACATATAGGTGCTTTCTATCTTCCACCAGATAATGGAGAAGATGTGTTAGATCAATATTTGCTTGTGAAAAACAAGTAAACATGTTCTGGTAACACGCTTCCAAACACACTGCTTAGATGCAATTTTAACCTTCCCAGCAAACAATGGTCAAACAACTCTCTCAGAAGGCGCTTCTCTCTCCTCTTTTCTTCAAACCCTGAATTGAACTTTCTCATGTAAAGGAATTCAGAATTTATTGGATAACGTACGAGTAAATAAAGCACCTGGTCCAAATCTAATCCCTGTCAGTATGCTTAAGGACTATTCAGGTGAAATAACACCAATCCTAACATTCATTTTCATCCTTCCACAAAGGAGAACTGATGAAGATTGGCATACTGTTGATGTATGTACCATTTTCAAAAACGTTGACAGAGTGCTATAAAAAAATACCGACCTATTTATCTCACTTCTGGAATCTATGTCACTCACTCATGTCACATATTGGTATAAAAACAACATTCTGAACAACTTCCAACATAGTTTTTCGCCCTCAGCATTCATGTGATAGCCAGTTACTCTTAACCGTTGACTCTCTTGCAAGATCTTTAGACAACCATAAACAGACATATATTCAAATCCTAGATTTCTCCAAAGATTTCGACACTCTCCCTCACCAGAAGCTCCTTCTCAAACTAATACACTCTGGCAGGGAAAGACGTGTCGTTGGGTTAGTTCTAGGTTTGCAAATAGGACACATCGGGTTGTACTTGATGGTGATGCTTCACTCAAAACTAAAATGTTTTCCTGTGTTCTCCGGGGTACTGTGCTTGCTCGTGTTTCTATTATACAAATAGGATATTATAGAAAATCTTACATTAAACTATTTGCTGATGACCGTCTGCTGTTCAGGACAATTGAAAGTGTTGCTGACACAGTTGACAGTGTCGCTGACACAGTTGACAGGGTCGCTGATACACTTGCTCTTCAAAATTATTTCTCTGTAAATTGCCACTCTGGGCCCAACTTTTGTAATACAAAGATTGTGTTTGTATTACACTTGTTACATGTTTAAAATGTTGACACCTTATAACATTTAACAGTAATCTTAATGTCAAAATGTTTCTAATAGTTATTACTAATTTGTCTATAATAAGACTGGATTCAACGCGTTGTGCTCCACCGTCAACGCGGCTTATTATATATATATATATATATATATATATATATACTGTGCTCAATCTGTCCCAATTAAGTGAAGACTTTACCAAGATTGCTATCCAAGCAAAAAGACAGAGATGGCAAGTGGACAAATAAGCAATTGGTTTATTGAGAGCCTTATCGAGAATCCTATGTGTAATCCGCCCCTCTGAGATATTTGGCAATTTTGTTTTTAACATATTCACGTTGCTAGCATTTACACAATCTGTAGATAATCTGTTCCATTCATTTATTTTCCTCTGTAAAAATAAGTACTTTCTGATATCCAATCTACACTGTTCATTAACTAGTATTACTTCGTGTCCTCTTATTCTACTATCTCTGTTAAGTGATAAAACATGTTTCTTTCTTCATAGCACATTTGATATCTTTGTTAAGTGATAAAACATGTTTCTTCCTTCATAACACATTCGATATCTTAGCGATTTTGTCGATTTAATGTCACGCATGTGCACACACCACCCAACTAGTCGACTTTTGGGCTTTGCAATTGTGTCCATAATTATATTATTCAACAACTCATTCTTCTTACCGCGGCGCCAATAAACAGGCCCTTTAAAGTAGTTACACACGAGAGCGTCCCAATCACTATGCCGCCAGTTGGGCGCCAAACCTGTAGATCGACCCACTAGGTGTGTTCAGTGGTGCGTGGCGTTGTCTTCTTTCAATGATCATATCGTTTTGTTTTGCGGTGAGCGACATGGCATTCATTAGCCTACCCACCACAGTGAGACTTGGCGATCAAGGCTCTGTCGTGGATTTGTTTGTCGTTACTCGAGCGCGAGATTCAGCCTTTGTGATATCAGCCAGCGTCTTCGAGTACGACGTGACGTGCACACGCGCGTCCACTCACACCAACACACACGCGCACACACGCGAGCACACATCACATACACAAGCCATACGGACATGCACGCACGTGCGCTCACACACACACACAACCCACACGGAATCACACGCACGCATGGGCGCGCACGCACAAACACACACACACACACACTCACAACCCTACTACTCGCGTTTGCCCCATCACAATATCACCTTTGTTTTGTAGAGTTGTTTGTCTCGCACAGACATTCAGTCAGCTATTATTCTAACTACGCTTTTGCTCCGACATCTGTTGGTTTGTGTCTCAAAACAAATTTCGGTATAAGACATGAGGGCAAATTTCGGTATATGCCAAAAGCAGCAGAAACTGTCAGTAATTACCATTTATCAATACACGCCAGAAAAAAATGTAATCAAGAAAGTGTAATAAGAAAGTGTAATAAGAAAGTGTAATAAGGTCTAATTCTGTGTTCATCTGCATCTGTATCAATATAAATATGAATATCGTGTACGGCGCCATGAGCAACAACTGTTGGAATGGCGCCTGATAAATAATACGATTTGATATGATAAATGCTACCAGAGATAACTCCTGATTACATAAAGTCACTATCGGTAGGTAAAACGGGCAAATACACAAACAAGCACTTCCTCAAAATGGCAAATATTGGCAAAACATATAGCAGGCAATTTTTTTCTTCGTACCACAAGGAAAAATGTGGATAATATGGTATTAAAAGATGTGAAATAGAAGCCTTTGCAGCGGCGGCGGCGGCAGCTGGATTTATGTATTAGGCCTATAATGGATCAATGTAACGTTTTATTTTACATATAGTATATATTATTATCTATTATGCATACATTGCTTACCACACAGTTTTTGTTGGCTTTTTCACAGAGTTTAGTATCGTGGGGGGCCAAGTCATCACTTAGTCAGTGTACACGTGACATTGTGGTACATTTTTGTCAACAACTCAATATAGTCGTGTCCCAGATCATAATATATGAATAGTGCTTTCAGTGAATACATTGTTATTGTTGGGACTGCTGGTTTTGGGTATCTATAATATCAACTGATCAAACAGCATAAATGTCAGTGTGTTATTTATTTCGTATTCGTGGTTAAGTGTATGTTAAACCCTGGTGTAATTTAATAAAGGGTGCATACTCTTTCTGAGAATTGAAATCACAGTTCTGACAAGCTAGTGACCTCCTTTTGGTTGCCACTGGCTGGCCGCAGCCGTCAGTAGGTCACTTGTTATAAATAGCTACACACGTACAGTTGAATATATATGAATAGGAAAAGTATGCACTGGTGCCACATGTGCGCCCGTTGAAAGACGTCTCATAGCAGCTGTGCGTGCAGCGATGTGTAACCGTTTTACTGAGAGGTTCAAATCTCGTTGCTGGCGAGGTCTTTGACTGTACACCGCGTTTGAAACAGGACACGAATCAACGTTAAAATAGTGCTTAATATGTTATATGTATTTTTATGTATTATTATGCTCATTTATGCAGTTTATATAAATTCGACGCTAAGCGTGTACTGGGGTGCGCGTCTTGACAAGGAGATAATTGTTTGTTTAACCGTGACCAGTTCACTTACAAGTTACAACCTACAGGCCGTGCAGTTCAGAATAACTCATTGAGAACATTTAAATAGGCAATATATGTAATATTCTCATATATTCCATTTAAAACTCTACTAAACGATAATTTCCTTGAAAGAAACATTTACGAAGAACATACACATAATTCAACGGCATCCTGTTTGTCGTGCATTGTATGCATAGACCACGGCTCCATGTTTATTTTTGGCTAAACCAGTTAAACGGCATTCCATTGTATGTCACAATTCCCTGCTGCCACTTCTGACCGAGCAGTCAGGTGGGCGTTGATATTTGTGGCGTGCGTTTTGTTTTCTCCGCTGAATTGTTCCTCTGTCAAGAATGCGTTAGGTGAGCCATTAGGTGAGTCATTAGGTGAGCCATTAGGTGAGCCATTAGGTGAGCCATTAGGTGAGCCATTAGGTGAGCCATTATCCATTTCCTATGTTATTATTTGTGACATTTTGTGCGTTGTGGTGTCCTGAGTACGTAGAATAATATTTGCATGTGCCACTTAATAAGATGTTTGGAACGTATAGGTTTTAGAATATGAATACAATGGGGTATGACTCATTTATTCTAGTACATTACATCGTATGCCATGTAATACCAAATTGGTCAAAACTTTGCTAACACAACCTATGAAATACTGAAAATGCTGTTATGTTGAGGAGAGCAGACACAATATAAATGCTCAAACCTGGATTGGGTTTGTATCATAATCATAATTGAGTCTAAGTTTAGTGCTAAGGTTGTGCTGGTCATGTAAAAGGGCATTTATAATGACATGTTTGAAGATGTTAACAAATACTTCAATATGTCAATATGTGCTTAGGTTACCTAAATTGCTGTAATGAAACAATAACTTAATTGTTGTATTCTAGTGGCCATAATTACCATTAATTTGCCTTTCATTTTCATCGCAGTCTTTTCGAAAGAGCTGCCACGGTGACTAGTGTCATCCACACAGAAAGAGCTGTCACAGTGACTGGTGTCATCAACACAGAAAGAGCTGTCACAGTGACTGATGTCATCAACACAGAAAGAGCGGTCACAGTGACTGGTGTCATCAACACAGAAAGAGCTACCACAGTGACTGATGTCATCAACACAGAAAGAGCTATCATAGTGACTGATGTCATCAACACAGAAAGAGCTACCACAGTGACTGATGTCATCAACACAGAAAGAGCTGTCACAGTGACTGATGTCATCAACACAGAAAGAACTGCCACGGTGACTGGTGTCATCAACACAGAAAGATCTACCACAGTTACTAATGTCATCAACACATAAAGAACTGCCACGGTGAATAGTGTCATCCACACAGAAAGAGCTGCCACAGTCACTGATGTCATCAACACAGAAAGATCTACCACAGTTACTGATGTCTTCAAAAAAATAGAAAAATCTGCTACAGTGACTGATGTCATCCACACAGAAAGAGCTGCCACAGTGACTGATGTCATCAACACAGAAAGAACTACCACGGTGACTGGTGTCATCAACACAGAAAGAGCTGTCACAGTGATTGGTGCCATCAACACAGAAAGATCTACCACAGTTACTGATGTCATAAAAAAATTAGAAAAAGCTGCCACAGTGACTGATGTCATTAACACAGAAACAACTGCCACACTGATTGGTGTCAACAACACAGAATGAGCTGCCACAGTGACTAGTGTCAACAACACATAAATAACTACCACTGTGACCGTGTCATCAACACAGAAAGAACTGCCACAGTGGTCATGCCATCAACATAGAAAGATCTAACGCACTGACTGGTGTCATCAACATAGAAAGATCTAACGCAGTGACTGGTGTCATCAACACAGAAAGAGCTACCACAGTGACTGGTGTCACCAACACACCTTCTGACATATCCACAGAAAGCTACTGATTGAGGTACAGTTGATAGTGTATATTATGGAATTTAAAGGATTGCCGTAGAAGACATGCATAAGCAGTGTAACACATACGTTGTTGCTATATTTAGAACTGAGACGGGATATTTCCTTATAGGTTTAAAGGTTGAGGTTGATCGGAAACGAGGCACACATTCGTTGCAACATTGAAAAGAAAGCATCTTTCAGAAATGGATTCTAAGCATGCCACTATCCACAGTCTAACATATATAACATATATGTTGGTATGCACTGTTTACTTTTATTTGAACGTAGTTAATATTTTTCTGGTGCCATCATTCCATAACCTATTTAAAAGGAATGCTAGGCGATGTTCAGTGGTTAATCGATATGCAGCTATTTAGAGATTTTGTATCATTAAAGTTCCCGAATGCTCGCAATATTTATTTCTCAAAGTACATCTAAAGTAACAATGATATATTTCATGATTTAATCTTTATTGCTGTAGCATAGTTACCATCGGCATTGGTATCAAACTGGAATTGGATGGACTGATAAAGCATTCATTAGGTTCCATCTGCGAAATTAAAGATTTATTTATAGATGAGTTTTGTATCGTAAAGCGGTATCTTCGTGTAATAACTAGCGTAATGTTTGTATTAATTTTTTTTTTCCCGAAATTATTTACAGGTGAACGATCATGAGAGTAACATATATGTATGGTGTAAGATATACAACACGTCAGTCTACGTATCATTTAATCAAATATGTTCAAGCAATAGTGACTGGCCAAGGCTACACTTAGCTGCGTCAGAGAGTGTGGGGCATACTAATCAATTCAATATTAAAATGTCCCCTTTGTTCGGTTAACCAATAATATTCTTATTAAACCACACATTTAGAAAGGGTTTTGTAAAGACGATGGTATGTATGTATCATGAGATAAGAATAATTAGTGTTGTAGTGCTAAAACAACCCTTTTACAAGTATACATGAAGATTTAAACATGTTTATGTTATTGAGCTATTGTCAGCGTTGACAGTTGATGCATTGTAACAACAGTGTTGGACTATGTATCATTGGGGCAGTGGCTCTGTGGTAGAGTGTTGGACTATGTATTAGTGGGTCGGTGGTTTTGTGGTGTAGAGTGTTGGACTACGTATCCGTGGGGCGGTGGCTCTGTGGTAGAGTGTTGGACTATGCATCAGTGGGGCTGTGGCTCTGTGGCAGATTGTTGGACTATGTATCAGAGGGGCGGTGGCGCTGTGGTAGAGTGTTAGACTATGAATCTGTGGGGCGGTGGCCCTGTGGTAGAGTGTTGGACTATGTTTCAGTGGGGCGGTGGTTCTGTGGTAGAGTGTTGGACTATGTTACAGTGGGGCAGTGGTTCTGTGGTAGAGTGTTGGACTATGTTTCAGTGGGGCGGTGGCTCTGTGGTAGAGTGTTGGACTATGTTTCAGTGGGCAGTGGCTCTGTGGTAGAGTGTTCGGCTATGTTTCAGTGGGGCGGTGGTTTTGTGGTAGAGTGTTGGACTATGTTTCAGTGGGTGGTGGCTCTGTTGTAGAGTGTTAGACTGTGTATCAGTGGGGCGGTGGCTCTGTGGTAGAGTGTTGGACTATGTATCAATGGGGCAGTGGCTCTGTGGTAGAGTGTTGGACTATGTATCAGTAGAGCGGTGGCTCTGTAATAGAGTGTTGGACTATGTATCAGTGGGGCAGTGGCTCTGTGGTAGTGTATTTGACTATGTATCAGTGGGGTGGTGGCTCTGTGGTAGAGTGTTGGACTATGTATCAGAGGGGCGGTGGCTCTGTGGTAGTGTGTTGGACTATGTATCAGTGGAGCGGTGGCTCTGTGGTAGAGTATTGGACTATGTATCAGTGGGGCGGTGGCTCTGTGGTAGAGTGTTGGACTATGTTTCAGTGGGGCGGTGGCTCTGTGGTAGAGTGTTGGACTATGTATCAGTGGGGAGGTGGCTTTGTGGTAGTGTGTTGAACTATGTTTCAGTGGGGTGGTGGCTCTGTGGTAGAGTGTTGGACTATGTATCAGTGGGGCGGTGGCTCTGTGGTAGAGTGTTGGGCTACGTATCAGAGGGGCGGTGGCTCTGTGGTACAGTGTTGGACTCCGTATGAGTGGGGGGGGCGTGTCGAGGGCATCGGAATTGGAAATCACCTGCTGCAGCTTCAAAACTTGGGCAATTTGGTTGTCCCCAATGTGCCTGTATCTTTCGGAAGTGACACTTCAAAGCCATTGGTCATTTCTACCTGACGTATATGTCAGGGGAATTAAAAGATGGAGGAAATTAAAAAGCTGTTGTGGACTCAATAATTCTAGAGAAGGAAAGCTCTGTAAATAAACCACCCCAGTAATAGGGGTAGTTTATGTAACTCTAGACAGGGATATATGGAGTTCAATGTTATAAGTCACAATTCAACAGTACCAGTGGACAAATCTAACATAATTAATGGTCTAGTGTAACAAAACTGATGGACTAGTGTAACAACACTGATAGACTAGTATAACAACACTAATAGGCTAATGTAACAACACTGATGGACTAGTATAACAACACTGATGGACTAGTATAACAACACTGATAGACTATTGTAACAACACTAATGGACTAATGTAACAACACTGATGGACTAGTGTAACAACACTGATGCACTAGTGTAACAACACTGATGGACTAGTGTAAAAACACTGATGGACTAGTAAAACGACACTGATGGATTAGTGTTACAACACTGATGGGCTAGTGTAACAACACTTATATACTTGTGTAACAGCAATGACTGACTAGTGTCCGTAACTAAATATAATTATCGTAAATTAAAAGGTGAATAAAAAGCAATAAGACAAGAAACTGACAAAGACGAAAATGTGCAAAGAGGTAGTAAGAAATAATCAGCTTCAGCCAGAATATAAGCAGATAATTTTCACACGACGTGCCGACACACAAGGAAGGAATTATGTAGTCCACCGGACGTGTTTGTATGAGTCGTTGTGGGAAGGCTGCTACCCTGAGGGTGTTACCCAGCGACGCTATTTATGTTACAGATCAAATTGATTACCTGCTTTGAGCAGATGAAAGGATGTTTGCAGGCGAATTTCTTGGTGAAACATAATCGTGTCTCGTTCAGCGGAATCAGTCAACCGTGACAATTAGTTATAGCAATACTCTCCATATACAAATGACATAGATGGCATGTCGTGATTGCCATCTATACATCGATCAATGCCTCTGGCTAGTAACCACCTGTCCCCTTGTCTGCCACGTCATATATTTCAATAGACCCACCAACTATACTCCTAAGTTAACATATTCATTACTGGCCCAGTGTACAATAGTGCACAATGCAAAAACACTTGTATAATACCTAAAATGCGTAAAACGTTAATTGTTCCATTACATAGATTAACTCACTAACATATTCATACATTAAGGAGAACTCTCGTGTTACTTCTAATGACCCAACTAGTGTGAGTTCATACCCTATAAGCACGTTGCGTGCGTTCGACAACATAGACGACATACCCATAAAACATGGACTTTTATTAAAGGATAGTATAGTGGCAATATATTGAGTGCCCCCTTCCCCAGAGGCAAGGTATGCACGTGTCAGATAGGAAATGGAAACCCCAGAAAATGGACTCCCGGGTCCATTTACCTTATTAATTTTGGTCCATATTCTAGTATATAATTTCAACCCGGGGGTTCACATTCCATAATACCACATGGATTCTCGGATCCGTTTCTTCGGGTGTCCATATCCTATGACAGGTCTATATAAAAAGGACCCCACATAAAATATATCCGGATCCATATTCTATTATGGAATATGGACTCGATTGGGGATTTTTCAAACATGTATTTAGCTGAGAAATGTTTTTATTGAGAGTGACATTTATTGCGCAATTGATTTACTATGAATATGCATACTTAGAAATGTTGCTCTTGTTTTGTGTACTCAACTCATGTGTGTATGTGCGTGCGTGCGTACGTGCGTACGTGCGTGTGGGCCATTCCACGACGAAGTGGACAAAGACTCAACATTTAAATATCAATTATTTTATTAAACGTATTTTTGTGATAGTCAATATGCAAATGTGATATGAATTTGCGCGTACACACTAGACAGCTATTATTTGGTCAAATTAATACAATAAAACCCACATATGTAAAAAACAAACATATTTATAATAGTTTATACAATCAAATAGAAGTTGCATACATCTATAAGCTTGCATAATACCTACCTGGTACACCCATTGCAGTTACTTAATATGATATGGTGTTTCTATGAGTCATTGTGTGAAGGGCTATTACCCAGCAGGGCTGTTACCAGCGGGGCTAATTATGTTAAAGATTACCAGGGTTGTGCAGGTGAAAGGGTGAAGGGTGTCAATGCGACTTTCGTGACTAAACTTATCTGGATCTTTCATCAGAATCAGCCAATTTTGACGACATATCGCATATGTCAAGACAAACGACATACATAGCATGTATAGTCATTGGCCGTTGCTCACGATGCTGTTACCCAGGGGTTGTTATCCGGGGGGGGCTGTTACCCAGAATGACTGTTACACAGAAAGATTTTATCCAGGGTGATTGTTACACAACATGAATGTTACCCAGGGAGTTTTTAACCAAAAGGAATGTTACCCGGGGGACTGTTACTATAAGCGCACGAAAGCGCATGAAAACGCTCGCTCAGCTCTACACAATATACAGCCTACAAACACTTTTTAACTTGTTTTAATTACGATTCGACCACATACACACACATATATGCATGTGTGTGTGTGTGTGTGTGTGTGTGTGTGTGTGTGTGTGTGTGTGTGTGTGTGTGTGTGTGCGTGCGTGCGTGCGTGCGTGCGTGCGTGCGTGCGTGCGTGCGTGCGTGCGTGCGTGCGTGTGTGTGTGTGTGTGTGCGCGCGCGCGCGCGTGCGTTCATTGTCGCCAGACCAATTGAACGATTATTTTCTTGAAAACAACGAGAAACGATGCGTCCAATTGGTCAGCTGACACACGACGAATCGGCCGACTATTCGCTGGTGTGAACGGGCCTTTACACTATGTTGTGCCAATAATGTATTATTCTTCTAACATCACAGCCATGGCTCAACAACACCCGCGGAACACAGATGCTGCTGTCACTTCTACCGGTGGAACTGCTGCTGCTGCTGCTGCTGCTGCTGCTGCTGCTGCTGCTACTGCTGCTGCTGCTGCTGCTGCTGCTGCTGCGGTCGTTATTGATGAATTTGGTGAGAACGATGTTGATCTACACATGTTTTAATTGTTATTTAGGTGCAGAAGTGCTGTATCGTATTGAACACTAGCAAAGAAAAAGGCCAATGTTGTGGTGTTCGCAGATGTACAATTGATTGTCTTGTATTGAATATTTAGACATTGTAACTATATTCCCTGAAAGAAGATACTTATGCTGCATTGACCAAGACTCACTAGAATCCATTAAACTGTGCAAACACAGTAAAATCTATGTAGTTAGATATCTTTGTTATTCCTTATGTAGATGTCCTTGTTCTTCTGAATATAGATGCATTTCTTACTCCTAATGTAGATGCCCGTTTTACTCCTAAAGTAGATGCACTTGTTACTCCCAATGTAGGTGTAATTGTTGCTCGTAATGTAGGTTTCCTTGTTACTGCTAATGTAGATTCCCGCTTTACTACAATATAGATGCCCGTTTTACTCCTAATGTAGATGCCCTTGTTACTCCTAATGTCATGTCATTGTTACTCATAATGTGGATGCCTCTGATACTCCGAATAATGGTGCATTTATGAACGCTGTATTAAGAGTTATTTTGACAACAAATGTTGTCTTTTTAGAACCACTGAACGACAGCTTCCTGATGAACCTCGCTGAGAAGTTGGGCACCAATTATCTACAATTTGGCGTCTACCTGGGCCTCACATCTAACAAAATAGATCAAATAACGTTTCGCTGTGCAGACCTGGTTGTTATCAACTTTAAGATTCTCGAGACGTGGCGAAACAGCAAGAGTCCTACAGAAAGTGCCAACGTGATGTTCGACAACCTTCGCGAAGCTCTGCTTAAAATCAAGAGAAGAGACCTTGAAGAACAAGTTCGTGAGTGTATTTAAGCAGCCTATCAGTTTTTCCACACCAATTACTATAATATGTTTCGTGTTATTTTGGAATAGGTGGTCCCATGAAGTAATATTAATCTGTAATAAATGTGGACAAAATCACACATAGTAAAGGGCGTATATAATATATGTAATTCACATATTGATAACATATATATATATATATATATATATATATATATATATATATATATATATCGGTATTATTCGGGAGAAATACATTTTGTGTCGCAGTTGATCCCGAATTATCTACTACAATCAACACACTTGCAGAAAGTATCATGTGCTCTAAACAGCAGGTGTCGAGGAATCCATTTCTTTATTTCAGTCCGGGTGGTTGTAACAAAATAAGTTCTCAGAAACCTGTCTGAATGTGCAAATTCCAAAATTATTATTAGTAATTTTCAAATAGTATACTTGCTTTGTTGAGTTATTTTTAATGTGTTGCCAAATCGTGAACTATGTATGAGGACATATGATGCACAAGGAATTGTGGATTGTGTACGAGGACATATGATGTACAAATAATTATGGACTATGTGTGAGGACATATGATATACAAGAATTGTAGCCTATGTAAGAGAGGACATGTGGTGTACAAGGAAGTGTGGACTATGTATGAGGACATACGATGTACAAGGAATTGTGGACTATGTATGACGACATATGATGTGCAATGGATTTTGGACTATGTAAAGGGATATATGATGTACACGGAATTGTGGACTATGTTTGAGAGGATATGATGTACAAGGAATTGTGGACTATGTATGAGGACATATGATGTACAAGGAATTGTGGATTATGTATGAGGACATTTGATGTACAAGGAAGTGTGGACTATGTATGAGGACATATGAAGTACAAGGAATTTTGGACTATGTAAAGAGATAAAAGATGTACACGGAATTGTGGACTATGTTTAAGAGGATATGATGTACAAGGAATTGTGGACTATGTATGAGGACATATGATGTACAAGGAAGTGTGGACTATGTATGAGAACATACGATGTACAAGGAATTGTGGACTATGTATGAGGACATACGATGTACAAGGAATTGTGGACTATGTATAAGGACATATATTGTACAAGGGATTGTGGACTATGTATGATGACATATGATGTACAAGAAATTGCGAGAAGACTGTTGCCTCATTTTCAGAGGCAACGCGCCGTCCACTAGACCTTGTGAGGCGAACAAAATGCAAGGCCGCAGAAGGTATTATTTGTGTCATATACATCGTCATCATTAAGCCATTTAGCTTTCATAAGTTAGACCGGAATTTCCTGGACTAGATGTCACTTAAGTGTAGTCAGTACCAGTGCTGTTTACAGAACGGCTCGCGTACTAAGGCCAGTGGACGGGGTTTTGAAAATGGAGTTCGAACGTATACAATCAGCCAGGGATTTTTTTAATGATTTCTGAAAAATTTTACAGTTAACAAGTCCATAAAGGACTGATAATAATTTGTATTGACCCGTTGTATAACCCGTCAGACAATAACAATTCTTGCCCATCCACAACGGACTCAGCCCGTCAATAGGGCACGCTAGTCTCGTTTGCCGCCATGTTGGTTTGATGTAGATTTGCCCAGAAATGCTCACTTCCGGCCCCAACGACCCGCTGCCCGCTATCGCATTTCACACATACACACAGTTGGAATTAAAACAGAGAGGACAAACAATACAACATTTATTTATATAATTTATTAAAACAACTAACATTAAAATGTAACAATAATAATACCAATAGTTTGTTTTATGATGACATAAGTAGGTACATTTAACGTGTTATGGTGTGAACAACTTAAAACTTAAGGACAGGAAGTGCATTATCTCGTCAACTATCGCTCGAAACGAGAATCACCTGTGTCCCCTATCCGACTGAGCAACCTGACTCTGCATTAATCCTTGGGCGCTACATAATGTTGATGTCGGGTAAACGGTTCAAAACGTTGGAGCATTTTTTATTTTCCTAAAAACTGGGGGTTGATCGTTGTTCAATCGAAATAACATTGTGATTTAAGCTACAACCTTCTTGGTGATGCAAAAAAAATACTTTTACATCAAATATATGCTAATTCTCCACCACAAATTTCTTAAACTTTGTGAACAAGAACGAAACGTGTTTAAGAGAAAATCCAATTTCTAACGAATGAAGTTGAGGCATTAAAGATGAAGGTGCCGCGTAAACCAGCATCGGAAGGTGGGTGGGTGTACGTGTATGCGTGCATGCGTGCGTGCCTGTGTGTTTGCGTGCGTGCGTGCGTGCGTGCGTGTATATTATATATATACATATTGTGTATAACATTCCGGTGGCATAATAGTGTTAAAATTAAAGATATGGAAAAGCTATGATTAAATAGATACTGAGCTAGGAACTCACTGGAGCATTAACGTTTCTTCTAATAACCGGGACAATCTTCACATGAACAGACTATGTGCAAATAAAAAGCAAAACAAATAGTAGTTGTCTTCATGGCAAGGAGCACGCCCAAAGATATCGCAGACCGGAAACCAAAACACAGCATCGAAATGTATGCCGATTATTTAAAAGTATTTTCGTATGCAAGTACAACATGAAATACCAGTTCTATCCTGTATCTCCCGTCACAGTAGCTCCCTCCCAGTAGTCCATGTGCCAGTAACCTCATCCCAGTAGCCCCGAGCCAGTAACCTCATCCCAGTAGCCCATGTGCCAGTACCCTGTCCCAATAGCATTCGTACCAGAAAACAACCTCCAAGTAGCCCCCGTACCAGTGTGCGTGCGTGCGTGCCTGCCTGCATGCTTCCATGGGTGCTTACTTGTGTGCGTGCTTGCGTGCGTGCGTGCGTGCGTGTGTGCTTGCGTGCGTGTATTTATGGTATAAATATTGCTGGCATAATATTTGAAAAATAGTACAAATGTGAAACCTATGATCAATTAGGTAATGTGACAGGAACTCACTAGAACATTCATGAGCACAATTCGTGTCGCAGTCGGGATAACATTCACACGAACTGACGGTGTGGAAACAAAAGCACATATATGGCATTTGTTTTCAGAGCAAGGCGAAAGGCCCAATGAATCGGAGCGTGGAAACAAACAGAGAGTAACAAAAGGTTTGACGATATTTTAAGTTTTCTCGTATGCACGTGTAGCACACAACACGGGTACTCTCACTATAATAGCCCCAATAGCAGTAACCCCGTCCAAGTTGCCCCCACTCGAATAAACTCGTCCCAGCAGCCCCCGTACCGATGTATCAGTCCTAGCAGCCCCCGTACCGGTGTATCAGTCCTAGCAGCCCCCGTACCGGTGTATCAGTCCTAGCAGCCCCCGTACCGGTGTATCAGTCCCAGCAGCCCCCGTACCGGTGTATCAGTCCTAGCAGCCCCCGTACCTGTGTATCAGTCCTAGCAGCCCCCGTACCAGTAGTCCCAGAAATAATGAAATTTTTTAGTGTGAGTGGCTGCGTAAGTCAGTCGTACCACTGATTTAGTCCCCTCGCCAACCGCCACTCGTCCTCGGCCACTCGCCTTCGGCCATTAATGTCAGTAGCTCCCTCAGTAGTGCCGGTAGCTGCACATTAGTATCAGCAGCTCCAAATTAGTGTCAGTAGCCCCACATTAGCGCCAGTAGCTCCACTCCACATTGCCTGTATCCCACAGGGGCTAGTGACAACTGGGCTATGAACACTATGTCTACACAAGCTACCGGAAGACACCATGTTTCTATTTAGGTTATCTGAATAAAGTCAATGCAGACCAGAGAATCACGGGATAAATTGTATATATTGAATTGTCACTAAACATTTACAGGGCATGTTATGTCAAAAATCTGTTTTTAAGGCATGAAACCAGAAAGCTTCTGGAGGGTAAATCCCAGGAAAGATAACATGTTTAAAAAAATACCACTCAAAGTAAAATTGTATTCCTTGTTTTCTCAGTGTCAATACAAATTTGTATCAATAATATTTTTAATATATTTAACAGCAGCTTACAGCTAACAGTATTTTCACAACATTATACCGATTAACTTATGTTAAAATTAATGTAGCTGGGAACAAATACATTTTAAATCTGACACAACAGAGTGAGGTGTCACTGTGAGTCAGTTGTCATTGTGTGGTCCTGTTCTATGCAGACTTTGTAAAATTAGGTGTTCCAATGTTTGTCGGACTTTAGCAGGCGGCTGCCACTAATCAAAGTATATTTAGCAGGCGGCTGCCACTAATCAAAGTATATTAGCAGGCGGCTGCCACTAATCAAAGTATATTTAGCAGGTGGCTGCCGCTAATCAAAGTATATTTAGCAGGCGGCTGCTACTAATCAAAGTATATTTAGCAGGCGGCTACCACTAATCAAAATATATTTAGCAGGCGGCTGCCACTAATCAGAGTATATTTAGCAGGAGGCTGCTACTAATCAAAGTATATTTAGCAGGCGGCTGCCACTAATCAAAGTATATTTAGCAGGCGGCTGCCACTAATCAGAGTATATTTAGCAGGCGGCTGCCACTAATCAAAGCATATTTAGCAGGCGGCTGCCGCTAATCAATGTATATTTAGCAGGCGGCTGCCACTAATCAAAGTATATTTTGGGGGGTATTTATATTGTTATACGGTGAAAACATCGCTTTCTTGACTGTTTCAGCGATGACAGAAGACAGAATCCTGATTCTGAAAGCCGCCTGTGAGTATGTTGGACACGATGTATCACACAAGTTTCACATGCATCACTGCCTGTACGTAGTTCCATTATGTTTGTTGGCAGTGACTTATCCTGGACACTGTATATCTGTTCTGGTTTTGTTTCGAGATATACTGAGCATATTTCGCTGTGCTGAAACAAATATATAGTGATGTGTCACTGTGAAACAATAACGTGTGTTTTGTGATTAAATGTGTTATATTTCATGGAGAGATCAAGGCAATAATTCGTGTATGAATATAAACTACTTGTTCAAACAGGTAGAGGGTCAGTGGAAGAGGAGGACGAGTTCGAGGATGGGTCGAAGCGGCGCGTTCTTCACGTATTGTCTCTTCTGAGACATTACGGTCAAGCAGAGCTGTGGCGTCACGTGTCTAGTGACATCTTAGAAGATGGCGAGTTGGACGTCAGTAGAGTCATGTCCAGCGCCCAACTCCCGGACTTGACGTTCCTACTCACCACGGATGCGGCGACTGATGTTACCAGTCTCAAGTGAGTACCTCGTTGATTAAGAGTTGTATGACTCTATGAGTTATTGTACTTATGTCCATGCCGACCGCCGGACGTATTCTCTCCTGCTTGACCACCAGCCGCCTACACATGCAACGTAATTTGCACATTTGATTTCTGTATATAAGTTTCGGACCGAAGATATTCAGATTACGAATTCAACTAGAAGAACACCTTTAGCGTGCATTAACATGAGTATGTTGTCCAGCAGGGCCGTCTGTAACTATAACATAAACCCAGCCAGATGCGCATTTTTTTATTACGCTAGTGCAAAGGGGACATTTTGAAAACTGTACAATCGATTGCATTTGGAAAACGCGTGCATATATACCGAACGTTGAGCTAATTGCTGGAATATATAAGCAAGTTATACAACATAGTAACGCACAGTAGCAGACGTGTGCCAGTTATTAATTTAAAGGAAAAGTAGGCTACCAATGTCAGTAACCACGAACATATAGTAAATACTAAAATGATGTTGAGTTGCCTATGTATATCTAAATAATACACGCATTGTACACATATCAGTTGCACCATACGACCCGGGAGAGGTGCGTTCAGCGTACGTGTTGTCCAGACAGTGCTGCAGTTGAGCGTATCAGTACATTCTTTGTGAGAAACAATATGCCACCGGTGTGCGTCAAGGCCTGTCAGTGTCCCTTACACACGTTCTGCCACAAAGCTATTACGATGACCTCTTGTCTGCGTCCACTCCCCTAACGCAACCGGCGACCTCTTCCACAACGTGTTCCGACATCCATAAAATGTAGCATTTACCGATATTGAGTCCGTTGATTATAACACTTTATTTTTTATTTTATTTTTAATAATCCTAATATAAATTACTCTGGATACGAGTATATAAATAAATGGTATTATTATTATTAATTAATAAAAAATACAAAGATACTAATATTGCAAATATTAGTACTAAAAAACGTTACTACTAAATAATCTGGACTTGATTTATACAGTTTATGTGGGACCATATTTACTAAAACCTTGTCCAAAATAGTTGCCGATTAACGCATATTTGTTTATGGGATTTCTTGACTTGAAAAATCACATTATATATTTATCTTATCAAAGTAATTCCCAGAATATGAACAACATTACATATCATCTTTGGTAGTTTACTAATTAAAACACATGTTTAAATTTTGAATGCAGCGAAGATTATTTTGTTTTAGTAATGTCGTATGCTATATTACACATATATAGTACTAAAATAGTATTATTAAAATATACTACATCATATAAAGGATTTCACCAATAACCACTGTAATAACGTTTTATATTATTTTCAACATTTATGCACATATAGCTACAACATAATGGCAGTAATTATAAAATGCATCAAAGTTCAACAAAGTTACTCATGATATGTCAAATATTTAAACTATATAAATATAATATATGCATGACATGGTAATGAGTAAAAACTCACTGTCGAGTCAAAATTCGTTTAATTGGTTAATGTATATATGATCGTAGACATTTCTGCGAGTCGCGTAGTCGGTATTTAAAACAAAGTCTCAGACATATGCGTTCTGTCATAACAATACATATTTTCTTGCACAAAGTCGGTATATTAATGTCGGCACGTTGTGTGGCCGCTTAGCANATTTTGTTAAGATACGTTCATACACGGTTTTATTAGTATGTGTTTTACCGCTTCGCACATCAATGAAACAGATGACAGAAAGAATATCGAAGAACGAATGGTGCTGCAATCGCTTTTCGTTTTTCGTTTTGATGCAGTGAAAACGAAAAAACGTTTTGTTGCATTTTGATGTTGTGTTTCTATTTATTTTTTACAAAAACTATAGATAACAATTTGCATTAGTTTGCATTTTCTTACGTCAAATTTTAAAACGATAACCGAACTTTGTGAGCCATTTTCGTTTTTACGCTGCACATTTTATAACGAAACAGGAAAATACGGCACATACACGGACCATGTCAAAGTAATTTACAGGTGTGACGTTTGTTTAGTTTCTGCGACAATCCCGACCTGCACGGCCCGATGATGTCAGCCGTGTCCGACAGTCTGGTCAACTCAGCCCAGTTGGAAATATTGAAGTATGTTGATTACATTCAAGTGATATTGTCTGGTGTTAAATTAATTACAATCAAGTCGTTATTAATACACGATTTATATTATTAATAAACATATATCGGGATATTGTTAAACGTGTGATCTTGATTAAGACTATTGTCGTGAAATTGTGTGTTGATATTATGTGACTTGCTGATGACGTGACACAAGTGTTTTTACTTGCAAGTTGTGGAAATTAAATTAACAGTTATGTCTGTGCTTCAACAGACTTAGTTGGTGTGACCTGGAGGACAGTGACGTCATCACACTCACAGCGGCTCTGTCCTCGCTGGGGTGTCTGAGGGTGCTTCAGTGAGTAGAAGTACTGACGTTTACAGACGCACTACAGTCTACACGCACATACAAGTATCGTCGAGATGTGCATACAACACACAAGGGCGCGCGCATGCACGCACGTACGCAGGCACGTACGCACGCATACACATATATAAGTAAAACCACATACACACGCATGAACACACGCACTAACACTCACACAACAAACACAGAGCTGGAGGAGAGCGGTAGAAGAACTGTAGTAGAGTAGTTGTAGTATAGATGTAATGTGTATGAACTTCTACTAATAAATAACTGTAGTAGAGTAGTTGTAGTATAGATGTTGTACTGTGTATGGGCTTCTACTAATAAAGACACATTGTGTTCAAACCTGAGATCTTCTGGTAAAACAATTCCAGTTATTCGTTGTCGCGTCCTGACAGTCCTAACCGAAGTAAGGATAATGTATTGACGTGACACGATAGCTTGTACAACATGCTGTGCAGTATACAAATGTCATATAAGATTATGTTCTGGTGACAGGTTAGCGGCCAACTCCATCAGTGACGACGGCGCCCTGAGGGTGGCACAGACTTGTGTCACTTTACCCCGCCTGGAGATACTAGGGTAGGATGTTAAGTTGTCTTTATAAAATATAGTATTTCTTCTAAAACTGGGTATTTACCCTGCGTCATGTCTCATTCACTCTATCTACCCACCAGTGACAGTCTCCCTCTCGAGTTGCTGTTATAAAATGCCGACTGATACAAATGTGTCACTTTGTCTCAGTTGACGTCTAATAAAATCTGACCTCGTAAACGTCTTTTCACAAAACTTGTCAAACTGTCTGCGTGTCCAATGTCACCAAATGTAACTTGGTGACTGTGTTTAATATCTCCAACATAATATATTATTTCTACTTGGTCATTTTAATGTTAATTTTGTAGAAAATATTTTATTTGTTTAAATTTAGTTAATTTTAAATCAATAAACGTTACTAGTGACTTGACACACATTTCACAACAAAGTTTCTACTGATCACAACAACAGTCGGCTGAATAAATCACTCGATCTGAGATACACAAACAACCCTCTTTAGTGTGACTGTGTAGTTACCCTCATCGCTGTTGTTTGCAGGCTCTACGACAACTGGCTGACGGAGGCGGGTGTGAAGGGCGTTAGGCGGGCGGCAGCGTCCACACCCGGCGTGTGGCTAGCGATGTGAGAAACAGCAGCAGTTAGTTAAGATTGTCACCACGTGTGACACATTGCCGTAGGTTTTAAAAAAGAGTTAACAAGAGATTTAACAAGATTTAACAAGATTTGCCATCCAAGCCAAAGGCCCAGATGGCAAATGAACAAGGAAGCCATTGGCTTATCGACAGTCCATCAGTGTTCATCTACGTGTAACCCGCCCTCCTGAGATATGTGTCCACCTTGTTTTTAAACATTTTAACGCTGCTAGCAGTTATACAATCCGTAGATCATTTGTACCATTCATTTATTGTCCTCTGTGAGAATGAGTACTTCCTGATGTCCAATCTACACTGATCCTTTTCTAACTTTACCTCATGTCCTCTAGTTCTACTATCTTTCTTGAGAGAAAAAACATATTTCTATCAATATTTTCATACCCATTCAATATCTTAAAAACTTCAATCTGATCTCCTTTTAACCTCCTTGTCTCTAGAGTTGTTAAACCACATTCTGTCAGGCGTTCTTCATAACTAAGGTCTCTCAGTTCTGGAATAATAATAGTTGCTCTCTTTTGTATGCGTTCAAGTGTATCTATATACTTCTTACGATTTGGCATCCACGCTTGTTTACATTAGTCTAAATGAGATTTAACTATTGTTTTATACAGAGGTATAATTAGCTTTTTATCCTTGTAAGGTATGTTTCTCCTAATCAACTCAAGAATTTGATTACCCTTTGAAGCTGCAATACGACACTGCTCTGAAACTTTCATATCCGCACTTATTGTAACTCCTAAGTCATTTTCTTTTACAGTAGTACCCAGAACGGTATCTCCCAGTTTATAGTTTACATCCAAGTTCCCATGTCCTGTATGTAGGAATTTACATTTCCCAAAATGTAACAACATCTGTCATTTCTCAGACCATTTCACTAATCTGTCTAGATCGTTGACACAAGCAGAGAGAGACAGACGACAGTTTGTGTAGAAGTCGTCGTGACTTGTTGTAGGCTGGACGTACAGCGACCCCTGGGGCAGAAGTTGGGCCACCCAGACGATGTCGTGTTCAGTCAGCAACAGTTGAACGAACTCCAGGGGGGACTGTCCCAGCCACAGGGACGCCCGCTAGCGACCAGGAGCAGGTGGTCGGGGAGACACAGTGTTAAAGTTCGGATGCCACGTGATGCCAAGTCTAAGATTAAGAGGTACAGTCAGCAGTGACTGTCTCCACGTCCACAAGTAAGTGTCTACTCCACATGTCGTCATACGTCACTCCTGTTGACAACTTCATCTGATGACACAATCGCACCCTCACCAAAGTGTCACGGATGTGTAATATTTATTAGTGTCTTTCTGATGCACATTAATTTAGTCAGTAGCTGGAGACTTAATAAAATGTTATAAAGCGACAGTAAACATATACGTTGTCGTTGGGGGTGGGGCATCGCAAAGTAAAAAGTAAACCAGCAGCATTTTGTTACATATATGTCAAGGGCTGAATCTAAATTCAGAAAACACTTTTTTGCTCTTCTCCTTTTTAAATATCGTCCACAATTAATAGTTTTTAACTTTTATTTAAAGATAAGATAACTATATGCGATTCAACCATTAAAACTATATACAAAATACCAACGTTAAATTTAATTAAGCCAATTTGGCTAATCAATGTGTACATGTTTTTGAATAGAGGTAATATTAAATCATCAACATGATTATAAATAAATACGCATGCAGATTGTAGTCGATATGCTCTATTATTAATAATTATTATTAATAACGTGTCTCCTGGGCTAGATTTATGTATTCCATGCTGAGTGCTAATATTACAATGTCACAAGTTTAAAGTATATATATATATATATTGTGGNATATATATATATATATATATATATATATTCAAGGGAATATCAACAGGCCTCTTGTTGGCAATAGTAGGCCAGGGACTGATTAAAAATCATCACGCATACAAATGGTGGTGTGTTTACAATGCTCTACATATATAAAATTACTTGCATACATTCAACTTATCTGCTTCCTTTACTAATTAAGAACATTTAAGGGGAACACCCCAATTGGATAGGATTTATTTTAAATTGCATAGCTAATTCATTAGTTTTAGCCGAAAGTGAAGAGTGGTTCTGATTGAGTAAAACCGATATTGAACATTTATCTGTCAGACTCCCGTTTCCATGGCAACAAACAAAGATGGCCACCACGTATGACAAATATATTATTGTATTATTACTGTAACTCCTCCAATAATTCACCTATCAATGTAATCAGATTCTTATCTACAACACCTCATGCGAAGATACGTTTAATGTATTGCCATAACTTCATAGATTAAGACAATTATTAAAAATAGAGTTCGATTTGGGGGCGCTAACTCCTGTTCACATAATTGAGCATTACCGACACAACTTGCGCCTAGGTGCTTAATATTTTTGCAAACGTTTCATCGTTACAATATTCCTCTTAGTCAGGTAATTATGTCATGTTGTAGAGCGACCGTAACACGATGAAAGCAATGGACATCCTAAAGATCACCTTCGTCTGTGTCCACTGCTGTTGACGGGGCATTCCATCTCAGATCAACCAAGGCATATTGCACTCATACGTTTTTATTGAAGCACATTTTACCAATTCATCCGTAGGTCAATTAAACCACACATGTCAAACAATACGACTATAGCTCGAATATTTTCCAAGTAATGACCATTTAAAATGTTGCGAAGATTTGGCATACTTATTCTCAATTATAGGTAGATAGTAACATACTTTCATATATACATATGCAATTTTTACAAGATGTCCTTACTAGTGCTGGAATAGGTAGTAACATCACCTATATGATTTGATGTAATCTGTTGATTAGATAAAAAACACACAATGCGTCCATTCGAAATATTTTTTTTTCAACGTGAAGCCATTATAATAGGGAATCCAAGTATAGTGCATTACACAGGCATTGTATCTTCTTTTCATATACGAAATACTTTGGAATTTTAGCTTTGTGGCCACATAGCCTATTTGGATGTTAAAATAGGCAAATTGTCACTATGTACCAACTTTGGAGATCAACATCTCATAAATTAATCAAGAGATAAACTTCAATCTTCTCATATACCTAGATATTAAGGTATGATATTGGTCCAAATATGATTCAATTGTGTTCTCAAATCAATCGTTGGCTCAATCCTGTACTTATAAACACGAAACTTCAACGGCAAGTTGTGGGAGAAGTAGTACAAAGAAGTGAAACTATAGTATGCATGTTACTATTAAATGCCAAATCTCAGAGTTCTAGCACAAGTATTTTTTTAATTATTGATATTTTAAGTAGAACAAGAAATCTTCGGGATTTTCGAAAATAGGCAAAAATAACACAATCCGATAAATTTGAAATGGTCATAACTCACTAACTATTCGAGTTACATCTCTATGATTTGACATGTGTGATTTATATGTGGATTAATTAGTAACATTTCGGTTGAATAACAATTTGAGTGCAGTAAGATTTTCTTATTTTGATTTGAGACGGAATTCCCCGTCACGTGTCCAGTGCTAGTCTACGTCATCCACGGGTCGGTGTTCACCTTCTGTGTGCCGCTCCTCACCACGCGAGTCACGTATTGTCTCACCATCCGCATCGTTCGTGGAAGTCGTTCACTGATGCTGCGATGTGTCGAAGGGAAATACCAACAAGACACCCTGGTGCCGATAAACTGGAATGCTGACAAATGCAAATGCAGAAACAAAGTACAAATGCTGGTCATTGCCCGTCTCAGAAGTAACGTACACACGGTGCGAACACAGCGCTGTAGTAACAAACACGCAGCTAGTTGACATTATGTCCACTCTTCCCGTTGTCACGGCGATGACCGACCGAGGAGACAGTGACCTAGACAACATTATTCGTATGCAATTCCAGATAGGAGTAACTGAAACAAAACATACAGCCTCGTCTGCCCACCATGTGTCCGCAGCGCCGCTTGTGTGCAACAGCAGCACCACTATACATAGCTGACGCTCGTAACGCCGCTTGTTACTTCGACGTGCGTGATCTGGAAACTGAGGATAACTACGATGACGTCACATGTGTGACGTCACTTAACACTTCGAAACGAAGATTGATGGCAGCGTCACCTGGAGTTGTATCGACGTAACACACTAGTTAGGGAAACTGAGCTTGACTAAAAATGAGACGGACGAGTGTCTGATCTTAGGAACAGCACGAGGCATCACGAGACATCACGAGATTTATACACGGATAGGTATTCCCTAACCCAATCCCTAGCCCTTTCTCGAACATCCCAAATATGCATACACTGCGCGTTTTGAAGATATAAAAAGATTTAATAAGATTGCCATCCAAGACAAAGGCCTAGATGGCAAGTTGACAAAGAAGCCATTGGCTTATCAAGAGTCCAACATTTTTAATATATGTGTATTCCGCCCTCTCTAGATATGTGTCAATGTTGTTTCAAACATATTCACGCTACTAGCAGTTACACAATAAGTAGATACTTTATTCCAATCATTGATTTTCCTTTGTGAGTACCAGTACTTCCTGATATACAATCTGCATTGTTCCTTTACTATTGCTACCTTATATTCTCTAGCTCTATTACATTTCTTGAGTTAGAAAAAAAAGTACCTTTTCTCTAGGGTTGTTTTTTTTCAGTCGTTCGTCATAACTAAGGTCTAACAGTTCTGAAATCATCTTATATGCTCGTCTCTCTATTCTTGAAAGCGTATTAATATCCTTCTTACGATATGGTCCCCAAGTGTGTATACACTACTCTAAATGAGGCCTAACTATTGCTTTATACAGAGGTATCAATATATGTTTATACCTCGAGTATTAAATTTCTCCTAACCAACTCAATAATTAATTTCTCCTAACCAACTCAATAATTAATGGATTACAGTCTGTTTGAACTCTGCCCGGTGTGATACCTTTCTTTGAAGATGTGCTCAGTCGAGGTGTGTTGAGCGTATCTTGAATTTGACACATGTACCTGTATAAGATCCTGCTGTAGAAAATACTAATATGATGTTGAAACATGTCCTTTGCGTGTGTTGTGAATGTGTTGAAGCCGTAGCGAAGCAAAAAAGGTGGTAATTAACTAGTTAATCCTGCAGTGTTTGTTTTGCTTATTCCGACTTTGCCCCTTCTTGCATTGTGCAGAGTGGGAATAATACAGTTATTTCAAGCGTGCCGTTGCGAGATCGTCTATGCCGACGTCCTTTTTTTACAGGATGACCATATATCGTGTAACTAAATTACAAAGCTGGTTGGCAAATTGTAACATATATAATAGGCCTCATATGGTAAAAATACGTTTCTTGACCAATTTTGCGTGAACGTTTTCCTCAAAACCAACATTACCCATACTATGCCTAAATAACCATACTATGTCTTGCCTAAACTCATATCACATATACATTATTTTAGGAGTCAACAGAAAGTTGGGTCACTAACAGCGGAAATTTTAGTTCCTTCCGAATGAACACATTATACATTTTTAAAGGGTTTGATAAACAAATATATGTTACCATCAGTGATTTGTCACAAAAGTGGGATTAACTTCAGTGAATTGTAAATTATTAGAAAGTTGATAAAAGACCATAATATGGTGGGTTCCTTGTTATTCATATATTAAAACAAATTATATAAGAAATCGCTATCAAGCTTGGTGTTTCATTAAAAAAAAATCACCTAGAGGGAAGAAAAATAGACAACAAGTTGATATTATTTATTTTAATTTACCGAGAACTGTCGATGCCGAAAAAAATTCTTAACTTTTATTTGAGAAGCTTGAAAAACAAAATCGAAGTTGATCGATGTTTTAAATGTTACTTCGGGTTATGATTGTGGCGAAACCGCTTTGATGTACATTGACGACGCTTTATTTGTATATACCTTTATACGTGCTTGTATATGGGTTTATTTACCTGAAATAAAAGTATTCGTTTGTATTAACGAATACTTTTATTTCAGGTAAATAAACCCATATACAAGCACGTATACATGTACATAAAAAAATAGGTTTTAATAATAATCATTAAACATATCAATATACATACTTATTAATCATTCGGACACTCGAAATAACGCATTAGTACAAATTCTCACTCATAACATTTAACCACGTCTGCCAGATACACTCGCAACGACAGGCCAATCAAGTCACCTCATTCGATAACCTTTCCATACATCGTTCAACAATGATAGAACAAACCGTCAATCATTCGGACACCTTTGTGACCTGATCAATACCCGTCAATCACCTAATTCACCTTCGTGACCTGATCAGTGACCACTACAACTGTGGTCGATGGAGTTCGTCTTCTGCCGCTACAGGTTGCCATTAGGATAGTTGGCCGGGCAGCCTATTAAATGTCGCAGTATGCGAAAGGAGTATCATCCCTAACCCCAAAGCTTTCCGACGTGTAAACGGTCAAGTATGTCTCACAGATCGATCCCTGACCGTCTACCCGTCATCGATGTTCTGTATCTTTGTATGCCACTAAGTTAAAACTCAGATATCAACGCTGACTTTCACTGTTCTTCGCATCGTGTCTTGTTTTTTGCACAATTCTACGCCGCGTACTGGTTCTCTAATTGGCGTTAGTTATCAGCATGTCTTGTGGTCAAGCAGAGAAGGCTGCACCAAGGAAACACTTCAAGTATGAACTCTCTCTCTCTCCATCGAGTAACAACCCGAACTGTCCTAGTTTATGGACCTTAACAGGCCGTGACGAAATAATCGCTGTGACGCACATTTGTTTTCAATACTGCACACTGCCGGTGTGGAAGAGTTCGACATGTTCCAACTATAATTTCTTATTTCTATAAGATAACGTATGGTTTTATTGAATTAGAAAAAACTATGATTTTGTGAAATATGATATTTAAAAAAAAGTACTCATTTTAATTGTTTAATTTTTAAAAGTACAATCTAATGTAGTTTAAATCGCACGCACGTGCGCGCATATATACGTGTGTGTGTGTGTTTGTGTGTGTGTGCGTGCGTGCGTGCGTGCGTGTGTGTGCGCGCTTGTTTTTTGTGTCTTTTGGGGATAACTGGGCATCCCCGCTCCAGTGTTTTGCCAATATGCGTAAAAACAATCTAAACAACGCATTTGTTTAACGTTTCGGCAATTTAATAATTTCTTGTACAGCCTCGGATACAACAATCACGCTGCCATAGTTGTGCACATATACTTCTACTGAGACGCAGAACCAGG
>SDWI01000317.1:265618-339946 GCA_009193005.1 Lamellibrachia luymesi
ACACACACACACACACACACACATACACACACACGCTCCCCCACACACCCGCACTCCCCCCCCCATACACACCCACGCTCACACCCACGCTCACACACACGCTCACACACACGCTCACACACACGCTCACGCACACGCACACACACCAACGCCCCCCACACACACATTCTCACTCATAAAACCCACACAAGCATTCAGACTCACTCACTCACTCATAAAACCCACACACGTGTTCAGACCGCATGAGCGCGCACACACTCGCGCACACTTCATATTGGCAGACAACATTGCCGAATCGCTAGTTCCGAGTCCCGGGGGGGGTACTGCCATACCAAAACGGTGGGGGTGTGCCACCAGAGCCCCATGGAGAGAAAATCAAGAAATTTAGGGTCACCAATAGAGAATTATTGAACAATTTATCTAATATCTATAAGCGTAAGGTAAGCCCGGGCGGAACGTTTTCATTGGGAAATTTCCTCTTCAATGAAAGAGAGAATTATCAGATTTAATTGGGGCACAAAGAGTGAAAATTTACATTATTTGTTCGGACAGAGAGAAAAATGGCCAAAAACAGGGGCATTTGCGCGGCACATACATGTATACCTCAGTATAGGGAGTACCCCCCCCCCGGTTCCGAGTATTATGTCCGAGCGTCGTTGGCGTAGGTTGAATATGTACGATGCGTGAGTACGTACGTAAGAGTAAAGCAACGTTGCTTTATACTTTAATATATTTCAGCTAAAACATTTTGTTCATGACAAATTGCCCTTGATGACATCAATACCAGCATGTAAGAATTACAATATCAACAGTAAAAAGGCACTTCAACAGAAACAGTTTATAGTGTTTTTTTCTAGTGTACTTTTTTTAACTCCACATCGCTAATTAATTGATCACCTGCAATCGTACATAAAACTATATGTTCTTGTTTCAAGATAAATGGGACACAATTCAAAATGACAAACAGGCAAAATTAAAAGACACTTCGATTTTACCCTGGTATGTGCTTTTCATTACAACTGTAATATCTGTAAACATTTAACATGCATGTAATAACTCATAGTTCATAAGCAGTTGCAACAAATACCAAGATATAATAATACTGCCGGGTAAGTATCTATCCCAGCAGTGCACAGGCTAAGTGGCATCGTATAATAACAGTTGGCACATTAGCATAAGTGTTTATATAAAAGCTACGTGCTATAAAACGATGGAAGTGCACAACATTCTTTGGTTCCCAGCGGCACATAATGCATAAACCTGCACCTTTGGCTCATCCCTAAAATTATTTGCTCATATAATGTACATTTCAAATTGGTACAGTATTTATGAAGAGCTAAACGACACTTCGATATATAAGTTAATGCATAAAAAGCATACATAGTATATTACTGTAATTGGACGGATAATTCATAGAATACTTGTATACAAATTACACTTAATGAGTCTTAACTAAAATTGCATAGAACCATGGACGGATAAAACATCTCACATTTCCAGCTCTTTAACCACATTATAACTCCTAGATTTACTCGGCTTTCAACTGTCAACTTTCAGCTATGTGATCTTGTCATATTGTCAACTCATACTACCTAAGCAGGTTAATTTATGGTGTAGAACCACCTTTCATGATAAGACCTTCAGTTCGGACATGACACGTTTCTGCAATCTGCCTGAAATTCACCCGTTATTATTTTCACAACTGTTATTGTAATTATTTTCCTCACAAAACCATAAACACATATTTTCTGTTTAGTGGGCCCATGAAGAAACACTGTGTGCAATTCCTTAAACTTCTAGAGAATGGGATTCCAGTCTCTCATTTTGACATCTCCAATTGCCACATTTTCACTATTATAGTTGCTCTTATTTTCCTTACTAACAATTGTCTTAAAAAATCACAAAGTTTTCAATGCACAGGAGTTACGAAATCAAGTGTTGAGAATATGTGCCAGGTTTGTTACAATAGTATGTCTTGCTAATGATCATGCTAAAAATAAAAACAAACTTCCGAGTTACATAGACAACTCTCTAGATCAGGGGTTCTCAACCTGGGGTGTACCCCCAGGGTGTTGTCCAGCGGGTACAGGAGGGTTGGCTGTAACTATAGTCAAGTGCAGTAATTTTGCCAATTTGTGTGGTCCACGAAGGAGAACTTCTGTAATATTATCAAACTCATAGAAAAAATTTCTTTTCATGCAAATATTAAAATTATGCCACCCCATAGGATTGTCATATGCGGTGGAATTGTTGCTGTTGTGCCATGCTGTCCACACTGGAGGAGGGTGTGCATACCCCATGTTTTTGACCAACTTTGTGGGCACCCGGTCTCAGGACTCAAGGGGTACGTTGGGCAAAAAAAATAGAGAACCCCTGCTCTAGATCATTCCGTCTCCTCTTCAGTTTATCCAAGCAAATTCGGGGAACATTCCGTTCTCACGCCAGAATCGACAGGCGTCCTGCTTGAAGACGCCATTCAACTGCATGGTCAGGGTCTGGATGGACGTCTTGTTTGGGAAAGTTTCCCATCCTTGGACGCGTCCATCAGAAGCGAACTGCGACACCACATCACGGATGTTCTTCGCAAACTTGCGGTCACGTTTCGTTGGTTTGCTGTTGAAGGCTTCTGCACCGCCAAAGAACGCGAGGCTGTCCATGCCACGGAAGGCGTACGGCGTGTTGTGCGTGGTGTTCAGCATATGTGGAGAGGCAACGTAGCGGTACACGGGCGACTTGAACACGCTCGCAGCAACCTTCGTGATCTCGTCCACGCCACATATGGCGCGCAGATCCGACACCATACTCGTCAGCTGGTACTCCGGCGACACCTGAAAACGCAAAAGCGATGCAACAATCAGAAAACAGCAAAACAAAAATAAATGGAAACCATTTCGATGAGAAATCTTTGGTTTCACTCTTGATGTATTGAAGTATTTGAAGACCACAAAAAATTTACCAACAAATTAGTTGGTGCTGCCATCAGGTGGCCATACTGGTAAAGCAGGTTCTGCGAAAATACAGTGGAACATCGAACAGGGTGACTATAAAATCTGTGAACAATGCTAGAACGATCAATGTTTTGGCGAACAATGCTAGAACAACCAAGGTCCTGGTAAACAATGCTAGAAGTATACATCCCCTCACCATATATATATATATATATATATATATATATATATATATATATATATATATATATANTATATTTTTATATGATGTAGCACGTAAAGAATTTGCCTTTTAGTCAATTAAATCGGTTATTTCACGACATAATAATGCAGGAAAATGAGTAACCCAAATCAAGTCACATCTATTTTTTATATTATTCTTACTCAAAATGGAAAATGTGCGACTGATCATTTTAGGTTTTTTGGTGTCCCTTTGCATTTGTTCCACATAAATCTCAAGAAAAACAGCAGTAGGAATCACCACACAATTTGGCACATAGATTCACAATGTAAAGTAATCTTACCTTGCCCGCAATGGGTCAAATATGGGATACTAAATGATAATAAAGTGCAAAGACAGCTCAAATTTACTGTTTTGAATTACGCATTTTTGTTCGTACAACTGTGTATGTGTTGGCTCATTGAAAATCACATGATGACTGTGACATTGTCAACAACTTTAGAAATAGTTTCTGCCACCACCACTGCCGCCACCGCCGCCACCGCCACCACCACCGCCGCCGCCACAACCACCACGTAGCAGCTGTTAGTACATAGGTCATGAAACCTAAATGGCTAAGGTTTGACCTGTTATTTACCTCCCAAGAAACTTGTTTGAATTCCCTGAATGTCTCAGCCGATTCACTCGGCCTTCATCAAAATATTCAAAGAATACAAATAAGGTAAATAATGTGTCAAATGCAACAAACCAAGAAACCAGGACGTCTGTCCAGTCAATAAGGCAAAACTACCACCTATCATTAAAGCAAAACAAAAGTCATGGTTTCTGGGCTGTGCACCTAAGACTTAATAAAAACTAATAATTTGCAACAACAATCAAGAATATCACGCTAGTGGTTTTCTTAGAATTTGTTCTCAAAGTGAAATATTCTGGTCATGTCTCCATTTAACTGGGTGCTGACATGTTAACAAGCGCGACTGATAACCCTCTGCGCAATTCTCAGAACTCAGTAACTACCAAAATAATGAATTAATCACCTCGTGTATATACACAATTAATGAAAACTCTTCAATGAAATGTGCTGCTATGTCAGAAAGTGACTAGTTTAGTTAACAAAGGCCAACATTTATTACTTAAGTTGAGTTTGGATGCAGACAGCATGGCCATATCCTATTGGCAAATACAGGAATACAAATAGATTTTCATTTGGTGAGCAAGTATTGCCACACTATAGTGATGTAGGGTTTTGTAAAAGTACGGTGCAGCCCATGAAATTAACATGTTGTGCGTTCAACAAGATTTACTTAGTAAACCACTGCCATTTTATTTTAATTGTAGTTGCAAATGGTTATGTCTTAACTCATATAGGTGCATAGGCCCAAAACCATGACTTTTGTTTCCTTTTGAGCATTCTGCATTGTGTACTTGCCTCATGTTCATACAGATGCACTGCCATCTCTGACATGTTGGCCTGGAAAGGGGCAAGCTTGTGGCGCACATGCTCATCATAGTCGACCCAGTTAGTGGGCATCCCTGCGCTGCTGCGCACTTCCTGGGCCATGTTACCTATGGACAGGTGCGATAGCAACAACGAATCAGCTCAAAGGTATTTTATGTGTGTACACAATATTTATTGTATGCTAGCATATAAATGCCAATGGAGGTGAAAAAATAAATGATTAGGAGGAAAGCGATTCTCCTGCTGGAGATGAAATAAAAGAAGGAGGGTTTGGGAAGGGGGTGTGTAAATTGGCTTCAAATAGGAGATTATTTGAAAAGAATGGAGAAGTCTGTGTCTATTTCTGAAGAAATCTTTCTTTATTTTTGTAGTACCAAGAAACTCTCTAGATCAATGTATCTCCCGAGGTGATATGTAGTTTTCATAGATAAATGTAGGATCGATTTAAAAATCAAATGACTTGATACTGACCAATCAGCAAAGGGACGTCATTAACCATCTTTTTTGACTTCCAGGCCAGCACTGGTTGCTCAGAGACGAAATCACCTGCAAATTACGACAAACATCCACACTTCGTAATAAACCAGCCTCAGTATAAATGGATAATTCACATGTATATGATATGAAATGGCCGTTATTATCACAAGTGGCATTATTATGGGAAAACTTCTTAAGGGGAGATACCGCAGTTGGATATAGGTTTTTTAAATGGCATAGTTAGTGCAATTTTTTTCTGCCCAGATTGGATCTTACCGACTCATAAAAAATATTGATTTTTTATGTCAGACTCCCCATTTCCATGGCATCAAAGAAAATAGGTGCAGTATTCTGGAATGATTACCTATCTAAAAATTGCAATACTTAAAAGGTAATGGATATTTTATCATAATGCTTCCAAAATGTATCATTGGTTTACTTAACTCTAGAATTTGTGCAATTTTCAAAGTTACATTATTGTAAACACAACATTTGTCAACATATTTTATACACTTCTCCCCAAAATTTTCAACAAAACAAAAAACTGCTTGGAGAGTTTCGGGAGAATATGCAGGTGAACACAACAATCTAAATAGATGCCACTTTTACTTCCAGAGAGTTGATTTCTTGTAAATGGCCATCTTCAATATTTGATGACTGATTGAATAACGGGATTAGTTACATCACAAAGCCATGAATAAAAGTGATTTAGAGGTACATAATTGTTACAAAAGTGAACTTTATTGATAGTAAACACAAAGCTATCAGAATACAATGGAAACACATGTCGAGTAACTGTTTCAAAAAACATCAATACAGGTTGGGTATGTCCCCTTAAGTAAGACATATAATGCCAGCTGCTGTACGTTGTGGCAAAATATAATCCCAGCTGCTATAATGGTATACGAGCCCAAATATTATAATGAAATCTAATCCAAACTATTACAATGGGCAGTGACCCCCAGAGATGATTTATTGTATGTGATGCCCCCACCTCACACACCACATACCGTCAACTATCGCGAGGGCACGGCTGGTCTCTCCTCGCTCCGGGAGGTATTGGAACTGTGGGTTCTGCCACGCGTCCCATGGCAGGGCATCAAGGATGTCTTCAGGTGACAAATGGTGGAGACATTCATGCACTTCCTTGATGGCGTCGGGGCTGGACTGCATGCAGCCAGTGTGACTGGAACACGCAACATTCAGAATGACACCTTGATGACGTCTGGGTAATAGAATCGCTGCTGTAATCATACAACATTCAGAATGACATCTTGATGACGTCTGGGTAACATAATTGCTGCTGTAATCACACAAACATTCAGAATGTCATCTTGATGACGTCTTTAACAAGATTTGCCATACAAGCCAAAGGCCCAGATGGCAAGTGGACAAGGAAGCCATTGACTTATCAAGAGTCCAACAATGTTCATCCACGTGTAACCCGCCCTCCTGAGATATGCGACAACTTTGTTTTTAAACATATTCACATTCACTGCTAGCAGTTACACAATCCATAGACAATCTGTTCTATTCATCTATTGTCCACAGTGAGAACGAGTACTTCCTGATATCTAATCTACACTGATCCATTAGTAATTTTAAACATGTCCTCTAATTCTGCTATCTTTTTTGAGTGAGAAAAACATATTTCTATAAATATTTTCATACCCATTCAATATCTTGAACACTTCAATCTGATCTCCTCTTAACCTCCTTGTCTCTAGAGTTGTTAAACCACATTTTTCAGGCATTCTTCATAACTAAGGTCTCTCAGTTCTGGAATAACTTTAGTTGCTCTCCTTTAGTTGCTCTAGGTAATAGAGTCATTGCTGCAATAACACAACTTTCAGAAAAATATCTTGATGACGTTTTGGTAATAGAATCGCTGATGTAATCACACAATTTTCAGCATGACACCTTGATGATGTCTTGGTAATAGAATCGCTGATGTAATCAGGATGACATCTGGGTAACAAAATCACTAATGTGATCACACAACATTCAAAATGACACATTGATGACATCTGGGTAACAGAATCACTTATGTAAAGACACAACATTCAGAATAACACCTTGATGATGTCTGGGTAATAGAATCACTGCTGTAATCACACAACATTCAGAATGACACTTTGATGACGTTTGGGTAATATAATCGCTTTTGAAAAAAAAAACAGACTTATTCAAGGCTAACATAGCAATCTAACTAAAACTAAATTCTGTGATGACGCCGTCCAAACGGCAGGTAAAGGCCACCAGGCATTTAATATGCGGGAGTTGTAGCAACTTGGTAGACTTTGTCAAGTCCGAGTGCGAGAAGTCCTGGACTGAGGTTCAGGTGGATAGTTTTAGTTTTGGGTGTAGGGGATGTACGAGGATGAAGGGACTAGAGGTGGAGATTGAACGGCTGAGGCAGCTCATTGCGGAATTGCTGGGAAGGGAAGAGGTGGGTTGTGACAGTGGTTCTGGTGGGGGGACAGTGGATGATAAACTCAAGAGTAGTCACTTTGAACTTCTCAAACATAAAAGTGTATTGAAGTGCATGAGGCACAACACAAATATGTGTTAGTAAATTCTTGTTGTGTATTTTGTCATGTAATTCAACAACATAGCAAGACATTCATTTAAGACAGAACAACACAACGACTCATGTAATAAAAGCTTCATATTTATTATTCATCTTGGCAATAAAATGGGACAGTCTGGCCAGATCTCTCTGGGGCCAGCTGTGACGCCCTGAGAACTGGATGTGAGACCCGGATATTTCACGTGAACAGACTGCGGTCCTGGGCCAGCAACTTTAACAAGATTTAACAAGATTTGCCATCCAAGCCAAAGGCCCAGATGGCAAGTGGACAAGGAAGCCATTGGTTTATCGAGAGTCCAACAATGTTCGTCTACTTATAACCCGCCCTCCTGAGATGTGTCAACCTTGTTTTTAAACATATTCACGCTGCTAGCAGTTACACAATCTGTAGACAATTTGTTCCATTCATTTATTGTCCTCTGTGAGAACGAGTGCTTCCTGATGTCCAATCTACATTGATCCTTTACTAATTTTACCTCATGTCCTCTAGTTCTGCTATCCTTCTTGAGTGAGAAAAACATATTTCTATCAATATTTTCATACCCATTCAATATCTTAAAAACTTCAATCTGATCTCCTCTTAACCTCCTTGTCTCTAGAGTTGTTAAACCACATTCTTTCAGGCGTTCTTCATAACTAAGGTCTCTCAGTTCTGGAATCATTTTAGTTGCTCTCCTTTGTATGCGTTCAAGCGTATCTATATCCTTCTTACGATATGGTCTCCATGCTTGTATACAGTATTCTAAATGAGGTCTAACTATTGCTTTATAAAGAGGTATAATTAACTTTTTTCCCTTGTATGTTATGTTTCTTCTAATCAATCCAAGAATTTGATTACCCTTTGAAGCTGCAATACCACACTGCTCTGAAACTTTCATATCAGCGCTTATTGTAACTCCTAAGTCCTTTTCTTTTACAGTAGTACCCAGAACAGTATCTCCCATTTTATAGTTTACATTCAAGTTCCCATGTCCTGTATGTAGGCATTTACATTTCCCAAAATTGAACAACATCTGCCATTTCTCAGACCATTTCACTAATCTGTCTAGATCGTTTTGTAAATGTTGTTTATCACCATCAGTATTAACCTTTCTAAACAGTTTTGTGTCATCTGCAAATTTCAGTACATTACTTGTTATACTGTCGTCCAAGTCATTGATATATATTAAGAATAATATAGGCCCTAATACTGATCCTTGAGGTACCCCACTCAAAACCGATTTCGAATTTGAAACTTTACTTGATTATGATCATGTGACTGCGGTCACATGACCAGAGAATCCTGGGGTCTGCATCCCTCTGGGTGTCCAGCCAACCCTTTTGAAATGCTGGCCATTCTATCATTTTGGAAAGGTGGAGAAAGGGGGTTGGTTGGTGCACCCTGAGAGTGCGAGACCCAGATATTTCACGTGACCAGACTGTGGTCATGGGCCAGCTACTTGATTATGATCATGTGACTGCAGTCACATGACCAGAGAATCCTGGGGTCTTCAGCCCTCTGGGTGTCCAGCCAGAACAAATGCCCCAGGAATTTTGAAATGCTGGCCATGATCATTTTTGAAAGGTGGAGAAGGGGGTGCTGGTTGGTGGGTGACATGTTTCCTTGTTCGTGCTACGAGACAAAGACAGCCCAACGAAGATATGTTGCGAGATCCCACTGCTGGGATAATGCTTCTAATTGGTCAGACGCCCCTGCAGAGAGGGAATATAAGGGGTGCTACCAGCTCCCATAGCAGGGTGAAAGCTCCTAATTGGTCAGAAGTATTCATCCCCTCCAGTGAGGGGATGACCCTTTTAATTGGTCAGCTTTCTTTCCCCCAGGCCTCTGGTAGGGATGGTCAATGGCCTCTGGTAGGCTCCCAAGATGCATCGGTCAGTTGTTCTGTCATAAACCATGCACAACGATAACACTATGCTTCAAATTACATAAATTGTGATAGGAATAGTATTCACACTCCCTAGTTAGATTGGGCTTTACCAATACATTTTTGTTTCCTGTGGACCTGCATTGTATTTTCTGAATATGGAATATGTGGGTGCATACTGCCATCAAACATACTGTTCCTATGAAGGTTTGCTACTGTAAAATATGTTTTCTATGAACAGTTACTTAAGATATGATGGTTCTGTGAATGGGTGCAAACATACATTTTTTTTCAAGAATGTACGTTACTGTAAAATATCATGTTTTTGTTAGTGCCTGCAAATATCATATATCTGTTAGTTCTGACTACTGTAAAATACCATGTTAACATCTCCACTACCCAAGAGTAGCAATTACTGAGAAACTTTACTGCTAATGAATACCAATGTCCACCACCACCAGAGAAATAATAGCTGAAATACTTGACCACCACAAGCAAACAACAATGTCCACCACCAGGAGAGAAACAACAGCTGAACAATTTGACCACCACAAGCAAACAACAATGTCCACCACCAGGAGAGAAACAACAGCTGAAAGATTTGACCACCACAAGCAAACAGCAATGTCCACCACCAGGAGAGAAACAACAGTTGAAAGATTTGACCTCCACAAGCAAACAACAATGTCCACCACCAACACAGAAGCAATAGCCAGGAAGCTTGACCACAGGACTGAATATAAATGACCACCTTTGCATCTGATATATTTGAACATCATGAACAAACAGGTCTCTTCAGATTCCGCACCAACTGCATCCTGCTGATTTCTCACCTAGACTGCAACAGGGAGACAGTGAACCAACACTTGTACTGTACATAAGTACCAATGAGGTAATAAGTACCAATGAGGTAATTACTGCAAATTATCTACTGCAGGATTCGCACAAGGAACTAACATTGTGCTTAGAACATTGGCCTCACACCTTTTTTAAAAACTCCATCTGCAACTAATTTAACGAATCGTGAAACCAGTTCATCGATGTCCAGATATGTAGTGTGTGAATAGTTTAAGTAATATCCGCAGTCAATTTAATAAAAAAATGTGTGCATTTTTGTACACCATCAAAAGAATTGGCTTAGTCATTAGATCTGGAAAGGCTCAGATAGTGGATATTCAAAATGTTAAACGCTGCGGTGTCAAGGCCGACCATGGGCATAACTACCATCCCCTCGCTGATCACGAGAAAGCTACAAAATATCACCAAGGGTGAAATTTTTGAGTTTTCAGTGTTTCCATTTTCACTTCAATTGATGTTTGACCAAACATTAAATAATTTATGTTTAAGTTTGTCCGATGATCTAAAAAACTACATACAAAAGTTGCACAGCCGAGCTAGCATGTTTTAGTAAATACTAGGTAGCTTTGACTTTACACAAAATGGATTTGAAATGAGACAAGTGAAAAAATCTAATTGTGGAGGAACCTTTAACCAAACAGACGACTGAAATAATGTAAGTTTAATGACAGGATCCGTGTCCATCTGGAAAGTTGATATCATAGAGAACTTACTTGAGGAAGTCAAGGTTATCACGTTGGGCCTGAGCAAGGGGTTTTTCAAATTTTGGTGATGGACTCATCAGCCAGGCACGCTGGAACAGCCCCTTGGCTTTGGGTATAGACAGCAGGGCGAAGATCGACGTAGCTCCTGACCCCTGCCCAAATATGGTCACCTGAGAGAGGAAAAGGAAAATGGAAAACTATATTTGCACAGTCATCTATAATACAAAAATGTTAAATTAATAACTTGCATGATAAGGCTTTCACAGACATTGGTATAATGGTCAATGCAACGATGCGTATTAAAAAAATAATGGTCTTAGGGGCTGCTATAAACATATACACTAACATAAATAAATCAAAATTAATCTCCGACTTTTATTACGTACCTCTATCTGCCACTGTATTCTGTGGCTGTAGGAGTAATCAGTCATTCTTAGCCTTTGACTTTTATTAACCATACCCCTTTCATTTGTTTATTAATTTAGTTTGGAACAGGCTGGTTGGGAAATGGCTGTGTCAACTATTTATCGCATCTTCAAAACCACTCATCTTGTCTTGACCAATTTTACAGTGTGTTAAGTTTATGTGAAAAGAAGGCCATTTACGACATAATAAACACTTTGGATGACCGTAGCCATGGTAACCAGATATTCTTAGAAAATGTGATAGGGGTGGTTTTGCGGGAAGTCCCATGCATGAAATTCCATTTCCCGACCAGTGCCACCCCAGTGGAAGGACAAGTATAAACAAATATGTGACTTATTCTCCATACATTTATACCTACCTGGTTGGGATTGCCACCAAAATGTTGGATGTTTCGCTGGACCCACTGGAGGGCCACCATCTGGTCCCTGAGACCATAGTTTCCAGATGATCCTTTGGGGTTGCTCCAAGACAACACATCCAGGGCCATGAACCCAAATGCATTAAGGCGATAGTTGAAACTGACGAAGACTTTGTTCAGTGATTTAGCGATCACAGCATTTGGAGACATATCTGAAACAAATTGACTCAGTCAGGAATGGGCAATGCTGTATTCAAATGTACTACATTCAAGTAGTTTTAAAAGCACTAAAGCGCAACGTATTTTAGACCATGAAGTGGCGTTGCAAGTTCCCCTATAAAATGGTGCAATTATATTCTTTTTAAAATAGTGATTACATTTACGTCATGTGTAGCTATATTTACTAAAACACATTTAATAAATGTTTGTTTTTAACCTAGCAGTGGCAGGGTGTTCCCCCAAATCAGATTAATACACAACTGTTGCTACATTTATAGTTTCACTCCGAGATCTTCAGCACTCAAGGTCAACCAAAACTTGCCCACGAAATTAATTATTAATGATGAAAACATGGATTTTGCCAGTTTCTAAAATAACGTTACCAGGTTTTTGCCACTGTCCAGGCAGAAACAGTTTTTTTGCCGGCACAAATCAAACACAGATTGGTATCTAAACAGAAACCTACCTATGCAATCACAATCACAATAGAGACATTACATCTTAATCTGATAAATACACAGACTGGAAAACCATCATATGTTGTGTATCTCACAGAAAAAGCACTAAATCAACAATGGAAACACAAGACATTCCTTCCCAGCAGATTTGGGGTCAATTACATTATAAATGGAATTGAAATAGCTATTCCAATCCAGGAAATGTAATTTGAATTGGTGTTTTGTTTTTAAAGATAATTTGGTAAAAATTTAATTGGTATTTTCAATTACATCATGTAACTTTTTAACTCAAATGATTCACTACAGATAATCAATAAAATATACTATGCTTTGCATATCATATTTGTTTGGCATCATGTACCATAGTATTTTGTTTGCCATTGTGTACCATAGTATTTTGTTTGCCATTGTGTACCATAGTATTTTTTGCTAATGTGTACCATAGTATTTTGTTTGCCATTCTGTACCATAGTATTTTTTCCTAAAAAAAACTCAAGGCATATTTATTCCAAATGGCATTTCCACCAAAAATCTTTGGTTGTCCTTTGTTCTGATGACCTTTGCGCGTCCTTGTTCACGATTATGCTTAATGAGTCTGTGTTATTGTGCTCCTGAGGATATAGGCCACAGATGTTAATTATTATTAATTATAATATGCAGAAATAAAATAAAGCTGCTCTAAAACAGATGTAATTTTTTGGTGTTGAGTTTGTCTGTGGTTGATTTGTTCACATACTATTATTTTAATACTGAACTGATAATTAGAATTGTAATTGGTATTGTCTAGGTGTAACTGGAATTGGTATTTGTAACTTGTGTGTAATTGGAGTTGATTTAATGCAATTGATCCCAAGTCTGCTTCCCACCTGGGAATAATAATAAGTTAGTAAAAACATGACATATACGTGCATAGTAAAATATATTTATAAATAAATTATTAGAGTTAACTAAATAATAATAAATTAATTAAAAACTTTATGCATATATGTACTACCCCAGGTACTCGTTATTCGGTGTATGCCTTGCGAAAAAGGCGTGTCTTGAAACGTCTCTTAAAAGTGGCTAAGGATGAGATTGTCTTTATTTAGAGAAAAGACTGTTCCACATCCACAGGGCTGTCACTGAAAACATCATGCTGTATCGGCTATACAAACAGAAATGTGCATACTCTTGAGTGCCAAATAAGCGTCCCTATACGTATATTTATTTCATGAAAAATGCCACCCTATACGCACCTTATTTGGCACTATACTATTATTAAATTTAAACATTTGTGTCAGCCTATATTCTCCGATAATCGTGGCAAATTATGCAGGGCATAATTTTTAGGAGAGCAATCCCTCTCACTCCCTAGCTAGCACTAATCAATCATCCACGGAGCAGTTTACCGCTTGCGCTAAAATCACTTGCTCCCAACTAGAGTTGTATGTGGCTCCCTCTGACGGCTTTCATCCTTTTGAACGACAGTCGTGAATTTAACAGGTTCTCGTGTTTCTGAGGATCCTATATTAGACCGTTAGAATTTCATGATTAGATGAATCCGTCAGAATCCTTAGTTCTCGAGAGCACGACATTATTAGCTTAAACGCCTTTACCATCGCATAAACCGACCGTAAATGGCTGCCGTGCGCAGCGCCTCAAACCGGTTGTAACCGACTAGCAGCGGTTTTCCCTGAAGGGGACAGACCACAGTAGAGAATTGCATTGGTGGCCATGTTAATGTTTTGTCTGATTATAAGAAAACCTGACCATCAAAAATTCTGAAACTTTTTCACAGCAACTGCCATCATCTCACTGACGTGTTCACCAGCTTTTATCAAAATCACATACCTCCAGCTCTTTTTAAGCGCTCCCATGTGCGATGCCCGTCAATATTTACAAAAATAGCCATGTATTCATGCGCCCATAGCAGAAAAATTCCCATAAATCCTTCCGCCAGTTAAATCCAAAAAAAATGCACTGTTTCACAGCCAATAGCTTCTACAAACAAACCTGTGAAACCTGCTCAAAGGCACTCATGACGCATAATATTAATTTACATACGCCCTACATTCGTGTGAAACAATAAACAGGAAGGTCAACTGTGGTCTTACCCCTGAAACGGGCTTGCATATTCAGTTCAATAAAACTTTAATGTCCATTTAAAAATGGAAAATTCCCCGTTTTTTCACATATATAAAATGCGGTTACTATATCTGCGGTGACCATAGACATAAATAGAACACCCATTAGTAAAACAAGACTGCTGAGCCCTTATCAGTTGACACATGATAAAGTGATGCAGACATGGACCAGTGACATTCATGCTGTGGCACAGCAAGAACCCACTGGAGGCCCAGTGTTTATACTGTACAGCAAGGGTTGGCATGTAACGAAGTAAAAGTACTTTGTTACAATACTTGAGAGTAGTTATTTCAAGTAATTGGCATGTAATGAAGTATAATTTTTACTAAATACTTTTACTTGTAACGAAGTAGTTTTATCTAAAGTAACGCAACTTTTTACTCCATTACTTTTATTTACTTCACAATATATTGTCGTTACATTTTTTTCTGAAACCGCTGCTGCCGGTGGTGCTCCACTGTCAACGACATTTCATAAACTGTTCATAGTCGCCAGTCTAAAAACTATTAATATCATCCAATCCAGGCCAGTTCACGATCATATTTGCATACAAACCTCTCTGGGAAATCGACGCAACCACTGTTTTATTTCTACGTCAGTGAACGAAGTCTGCCAAATATTAGCATAGGTCAGGTCAAGGCCGTTGATATGAAATGTCACTTCGAGCACACAACGCTTGAACGCCATCTCAAACCACGATGCAAATGTCTCCATTGCACCATATAAACTATTAATCAGTAAGTTTCCAATACGTATTATAAATATCAAAGTTACAATTTCGACAATGTATTGATAATCCCCATACACTGACACAATTCTGATATTCGTGAGCAAACGCGCATCGTGGATCGAGAACGAGAACCGATTTTCGCCCATTGTCAGCAACGGCCTTACTGGCTTACGTCAACATTAAACAGCATTTTACTTTCACGAATTCATATTGAGATGTTTAATAAATTCATAATAATGATTACACTACAGAACTAAAAAGTAAAGAATTGATACTCTGTAATTTGGCAGCATCTTTTCTCAGCAATGCCAATGGCTTATTCAAGCTGACCCATAATAAATAATATCAGGGACAGGGACAGGGGCCCTGACAGGGATAGGTCAGGGACAGGGGCCCGGACAGTGCACTTTTAATTGCAATTAGCAACAGCATTCCTCTGTTGCACTGGTCTGTCTTCTGATCAATTCTAACCTCAGCTGGTACCAGGTAACCAACACAGCTAGCTGCTAAAGCTTGTTGTTTCAATGTTTGTGTGAGCTGTTAAGACATATCTAGGAAGACAGGAGAAGGTGGGGTTCACAAGCCAGATGGCTTCATCAGCTAAGCATCAAATGTCTTTGTTAATTTTACTATGGGCAGTGCTAGGTTATATTACCTCTGACCAGTTTCCCTGAGAGGCTACTACTACTACTGGACTGACCCTCTATCTACTCAGATACAATCACACCTGCGTATACATATCCTGTTGTACAATCTAGCTCCTCCCATACCCCAGTGGAACAGGTCAATAAAAAGACAAATTGTGCCTCATCATTAATTAAGTTTTGTATTTAACTGAAATTATTTGCTGTTGTGAGCTCTCATTAATGATAATGTAATTGTCCAAGCATCCAAGTGAGCACCATGCTCAAGGGTGGCAGACCGATTGACCAGCTAAGGCTGTCTGGGAGCACCATGCTCAAGGGTGGCAGATCGATTGACCAGCTAAGGCTGTCTGGGAGCACACTGTTATAGGCAGAGTGGTTGCAAAACAGTTGTCAGATGCAAGCTGTGTAATTTATATAATATTACTCATGATTTTGTTGTTATTTCTAAGTGTTGTACTTTTACTTCTACTTTTACTTCAAGTACTTTTGAAAAGTAGTTTTATTTTTACTCAAGTAGTTTTTAGGTGAATTACTTTTACTTTTACTCAAGTACAAAATTAAAGTAATTCAGTCAACCATGTGCACAGCACCCAGCCTTCACCATATATCTATACATACACTATACAGTACTAATAAGAGATTATTACTATATAACTATATATACATAATACCTTATTACGTGCACAATCTATCCATGCACCTTGTATATCAAATATCATAACATATTAACTATAACAGTAGCACCATTAAACATGATCAAAACTGAACTCTCTGGAGTGCTCTATACATGTATTAGCTAATGACTGCAATTAAAGTGGTCAAAATCTCATTAAGCCCTGTTGGACATTCTTCTTGATCTAAGGTCCCAAAAATATTCTTTTCCCATCTTCCAACACATTCCCCAGCTGCTCCATCACAGCCATTTCCACCTGCAGATCAAGATCTTTCTCGAATGTTATCTGGCCAACTTGCCCAAGGACACGCCTCATGTAAAGAAATGTGCTCTCTCATTTAAGCTGTCAATTGTTTTAGTAGGCAACCTTTCACATGGTTTGTCAAACAAATGCATAGAATGCAATGAATGTTGCAATGTGTACAGAATGAGTTACATGATAGTGGTTCATACAACGATGAAAAGGCAAACGACGACCAAAAAAGGGGAGAGCCTCATTAAATGCAGATGACTTAATAAAGAACAAAAATCTTATCAATGAGCTGACATCTAGTAGAGTTTTAAAAAAGAGTTACAAATATGCATACACGCACGCAAACACACATTATTTATAAAACTGAATCCTACCCCTATAACATTTTATGTTGCACCCAATCAATGTGACCACTGGGAAACACTTAATGTACGCTACCCCCAAGAAAAACAAACGTATCTGTAATATATTGGTATTTCAGAACATTTTCGAAACTTACATTCATTCACATATACACAGCACAAACATTTGTGACATAAATTACCTGAAAATAATGAGATGTTAGATCCTGTCTTCTGTCGATTCGTACAGCTGTAAGCCACACAGGAAATAACCATATTCATTGTCCCACAACTTTCACCAGCAAGCCTCCAAAATGTTTGTCTTGGGGAGTTTAACACTAATGCACGATGCTCACTCCAGTATGAACAACCCAACTGCCCACACTTATAACACAACTGCTGCGACCTCCCTCACCCAAATTATTAATCAATCTGGTGGCCATGCCCCATTAAGAACAAATGACAATGACAAATCTTCTAGTTACTGTAATTGGTTCCTGGTTTCATCGTCACTGGCTACTAGCCCGATAAGTTTATACTTCTCTGGTAGCCACCTCATCTTTATTGCTTTTGTTTGCCTTATATTGTACATGATGGTGGTGAGGAGGAAATAAATGAACTTACTCACTTACTTACTTATGTTAGACAACTATTTGTAACATGCTATGTTCACACTATAAACAGTACTACCCTATGTGTCATGCAGTGGATGCAACTGTTGCTGCCATGCAATGAAATGCCGACCAGTGGTCCACGCCCATTTCACTGCAGTGAGCTGGCTTATCGCTATTGTTTATAGGGAGATGATTAATGATGTAACTCTATGGCAGTGACACGAATACGCACAAAGATTATACATATTCGGCAGGAAAAAAACAAAATATAGACGAGCCGCGTAGTTTTCTAGGGACGCCCTTGGCTTCGCGCCGAGTAAAAAATTGCTTCGGTGCTAAAAAGACAAATATACTAGTGATTTTTTTGCACTGTACTATTATATGTTTTGAACAATTTGCCCCCTATACTGTTATTCAGCACTGTACTATTATTAAATTTGACCGATTTGCCACCCTATACTGTTATTTGGCCTATACGTTTATTCGGCACTCAAGAGTATGCAATCACGAAATCTTAATCTGAAAAAATACAGACTGGAAGACTATCTGAGGGAAAGCCCTAAATCAACCTTCCTTCTCACCTGGGATGTTTCCGCTCCCCGTCATCAGTCCTCCTCCGTGTATGTAGACCATCACATCAAGATCGGCTGTCTTATTCAAGCTCGGTGTCCACACGTTTAAATACAGACAGTCCTCTGAGCCGATATACTTAGTCTTGTTGGCGTTGTACTGGAAACACGGCTTGCTGAATTTGGTAGCCTGCAGTGTCTGATCACCCCAACACTCGTCGCTCGAATCAATTGACTTCGACGGTTTCCATCTGAGTTCTGCGACTGGAGACAACGCGTACGGGATGCCCTGGAGAATTTATATAAAGAAAAACAATAGTCGTTGCACAGAGCGTCATGTTTTTGATCACTAGATGGCGGGCGTGTATAAATGTAATGCATCGTGGGATTGATTGTTGACTGAAATACAACGTGTACTTCAAATTAGAGAGTCGGAAAGAATTACTGTTTGCAAAGAATACATGGCTCCAACAATACTGACATTAAACAGAAATCACAATGCTAGTATGAGAAAAAAAAAAATCGGCTGATCTAACGTTTAAATAACGCAAACTGAGTTAATTAAACAGTTTTAGCTTGATAAGAACATATGACACAGGCAAGCATTTTACTGGACTCAAATTAAACAGTTAACAATCAAATTAAATAAAAAAAATCATGGTTCAATAAAACACATTTTGGTGGTTAAGATGTTAGAATAGTTATGTACAGTTTATAACATGATTTTAAGATAAAACCGATCAAACTTTGTACTTTTATTTTAAACTGTCACAGGAATTTTAATGACGAGCTAATTTATGAACAGTCATATTCTAGTATGGTTTTCTGAACGGACAAGAATAGAAAACTATGACATTCCAAACAGAGTTGGAAGTAATAAATTAACATTGAAAAAAGAGGTGGAATTAAAATATAAATCAAATTAATTGTCCCCAATGCTGCTTTTGCAGATGTGAAACTATGATGAAACAACCCAGCTGTAGGAAAACGGGTAGACGGGTAAAGAGGGATATAATAAAGGCAGAGGAGGATGACAAGGGAGGGAGAAGGCTGTGAACAGGGACAGGTGGAAAGACATAACAGCCAGAGCCATGCAGCCTCACCCTCTTTCTAAAGGGAGCAACGCGGAAGAACATAAACTGTTTACTGACCTTGAAAACATATGCTTCATTGTCAAGACTGCCTTCAACCAGGCCACATTTCATGGTGACAACCGGCCCGTCATGGAGATGTGAGTCCGGAGTAGTCCGGTGATACGCATGGACCGTGAGCCCGATCACTATCGCAACAATGACCACGCCAACAATTGCCAAGCAAATACCGCCATATCCAACAAACAACTGTTTGACCTTCGCACAGAAGGCATGACTTTGACTGCTATACAGTGGATCGATGTCACCTGTTTCAGTGCTTCCCTCTAGTGGTTCCAGATTGTGGTACATGTTTGTATGACAAAAGTCAACTGCAAAGAATATGTAAAATGCTCATGTTCAGTATAAGGTTATGTCACAGTTGGCAGGTTTTTGCTACAATGTGGAAAACATTTTTACCTTGGTAAAAACAACCACAGCGAAAAACAAGTTTTTGCAACAAGTTTTTGCTGGCCAAAATAACAAGAATCCATAAAAACACATTTGTATTAGTTTTTCCTAGCGTCTCAGCAAAACAAATTTTGCCAGTAACAACTCGACCCAGTTTAACTTAGCACAACCTGTGTTTATTCGTAAATACGTCGTGTTATCTGTACTAGCAAATAACTCACACTTTGATGCAGGGATCAATCTGGGCAGCGGCCTTGCATTACTGATGCATCATATTTTTAAAAGCTGCATTGTTTTTTGCAGTGTGTGACGCATATTTATATAAAAGCGATATATATTATAATACCGATGTTTTTATCCGGAGTCACGGCGGAGAATTATATTGCTCTGCGATTTTCATCATTTTGCTGCTCGATTGGATGTCATTTGTCCACTAAGGGGAACATATAGTCACCCTCCCACACATGCCGTAACAATGCTACCCAAAAAAGATCCATTCCTCTACCTTCACAAGGTACCTAAGTTGGGTGGGCCAAAAAAAGAGACAAACAATACCCGACACCGTTGTTGCTTAAACAATTATGAAAACTAACAATGCGCCCAAGTGTGCCGAGACTGGGGACATCGTCGACAACTGAAGCGCTGTTGCCGTTGACAAGGTCTGTTTTTGTTAAGTCATATCAAACAGTAATGGCATGACCATGAAACGTGGGACAGATTCAATACCTTGCTTTGTTACATTACTGATTTTAAAATAAACTAGTGATCTCTGTACATATTGTTGATATTATTGGTAATATAAAAAAAAATTAACTGTAATGTTCACAATTACCACATTAGGCAAAACTACCATGTTATGCAAATTAATTGCACTTTTATTAAATTAATTTGGGGCACATAGAATTTCAAAAAGACACAGTTATGCCTCTGATGTGCCCAAAGGTCACATGTATATCTTTTTCCAGATCGGTCCCTGGTGATGGGCCAGTTGTGTTATCTGAGCTAACAAAATCGCCCATCCTCCAGACGGAATAACTTGGTAGATCATAAGCGACTGTCACAATAACAACATTTACTAAATTTTCACTGAAATATCCATCAATACTTGGCACTTGGTACTGCCAGTCAATATCTTGATGGCTTCTGGGAATCCAACTCTTGAAATTGTGATGTAATACCAGCAATTATATTTATAGCAATATTTGGCGATGCATTTCCATTGTATTAAAATTACGTAACTTGACAAAATCATGAAAAGATGCATGACACTGTGCATGTAATTGTTTGCATAGCGTTGCGGACAGTTGGTAAGGGCAAGGGTAACAGCAGGGTGAATTTTGAAAAAATAAAACCGACTACCCGACCTGAAAGTTTGACACCCCAAGAATCAAGATGCAATGTCTAGGAGTAGCATAACACACATACAAACATACACATATATAAACATACATGCACATACATTTGCTGGATTATAGTTAGATGCTTTTTTGTCAGTTTTTCCATATGTTTGTTGCATCAGAATTCAGGATGAAATTTATTGAAAATAATGTTATGGATGAAAATACAAAACGTGGTCAAAATTACGACACCAGAGGGCTGTAAAAGCCACCGACCACATGGGCTGGCAACCTGACGGATGCAACTGACCGGACTACAAAAGTAGCCAAATAGATATGCGACTTACGAAATGGACTTCCGCACTTCAATAATCAAACAAGTTCGAAACTACAAACCCAGTCACAAATGCTCACTAACCACTTAATTAGAGATGCAAATTGCTCTGTATAGAAGAATGCACCCAACCGGAAGAAGAATGCAAACGAAAGAATGCTTCCAAGTTGGTATTCACCTTAAATAAGATCAGCTGTTACTGTCCAATAATACTGTGAAAGGCATCAAAAACGTTCCTTTCCGCTTTTTTGTCTTCTAAGAATGGTCTTTCCGTTCAACACACGGACAAAACATGCATACGAATGATAGTCGTATGGTGCCAACCCATTAAACCAAAACTTCCGCCGCTAGTCGCTATTGGGATAAGACCACAGTTGACCGTCCTGTTTATTCAATTGAGCAGGCATATTGACAGGTTTGCTTGTAGAAGCTATTAGCTGTGAAGTAGTGCATTTTTTAGAGTTTAACAGGCTGAGGGATTTATGGGAATGTTTCTGCCATGGGCCACGTGGGCGCATGAATACGTGGCTTTTTTTGTAAATATTGACGGGCATCGCACGTGGGAGCGCTTAAAAAGAGCTGGAGGTATATGATTTTGACAACACTTGGTCAGCGTGTCAATGAGATGGTGACAGTTGCTGTGAAAATTTTTCAGAAGTTCTGATGGTCACGTTTTCTTATAATTAGACAAAACTTTAACATGGCCACCAATGCAATTTTACAGTATAGTCTGACCTCTATAGTAGCTACCACTGAGTTGTCGCTGTGTGCGTTAATGGGGTGTCTAAGGAAATGTAACGTTATTTTCTGGACAAAAGTATGAAAATTAGACGCTATATGTAACATGTTACGTAGAAACAAATTAGACCCGAAAGTAGGCCTATAGCTATCATTACACTATAGCCTACCCGTGGTCGTGCCAGCAGTATAGGCGCAGGCCTACTAGGACCATGCCATAAGCAGGCGTTGCTACTTAAATGTGGTCTGCGCTAATATTGTTACTATGATATGTTCTAATTGTTAGAATACATAGTATAGACATAAATTGAATAACGGGTGCAGTCGACACTACCCGGAATAACCTGTGGCGCCTCTGGTGCATAATATAGCACTAACATAAAAGGTCAAATTGCGTGAATTTTTCGACGGAAGTACAACACGTAATTCGCGCGAATCTTTCGCCGTGCGATGATACAGTATTTATGCCGATGAGTGGTCAGTCGCCAAGGGCGTAGCTAGGTATAAACTTATGTTGAAGCACAAATCTAAGAGGAGGTCTGGGTGTCCATTTTTAATAAGCAAACTGTAATCATTTGCTATCAGGTGCATTTTGAAGTCAAAATAAAACTTAAAAAAAGAATGCCCATCAGGCCATGGAGAACAATATGATCCACCTACTCGACACCCATCTCTGTTGGGTTTGAACCGTCAATATATTATATTATATGTATGATGTGTCAGTGTATGATATTTGCCGTGTGTGGCAGGCTGGTTTGTCTAACGTAACAATATCAAATGTGAACGTTTTATCGGAAATGTTAGACATCAGAAATGGTTTTAAGACATGTAATATTTTAGACGATGATGAGGTCAACTGTATTATTACGGACATTACTGTATTTTAAAGAATGTGCAATTGCCATTTTTAATGTGCGAAAATAAAGATTTTATGCATTGCATGTATAATAAATCAGTTTTGACAAGATAGCAGTGAAAGGTTAAAACACGAAACGCGTACACAATGTCAATGATGTGATGATTTCTGACAAATGTTGTCGTTACAAAAATCTTAAAAAGGACGGACGTTCTTGCTTGTTGATGATTAATTTTCAGTGCAACTAAGTTTGGATGTTCAAACCCTGGGGCTGGAACCTGAAACATACATTAAAATATATCTATTGTTATCATGGCCCTATATGTATTTGCGATACTATACCGGCATATGTGGAAACATGTAAGTGTTAGTCTCTATTGCATGATTGCCCCCCCCCCACCCACCCCAGACGTTGGGACTACGACTACGTACGTACATCTTGGACGATTGTAGCCCCCGGGGGGTACTCCCTATACTGAGGTATACATGTATGTGCCGCGCAAATGCCCCTATTTTTGGCCATTTTTCTTTCTCTGTCCGAAGAAAAAATGTAAATTTTCTCTCTTTGTGCCCCAATTAAACCTGATAATTCTCTTTTTCATCGAAGAGGAAATTTCCCAATGAAAACGTTCCGCCCGGGCTTACCTTGCACTTATAGATATTAGATAAATTGTTCAATAATCCTCTCTTGGTGACCATACATTTTTTTATTTCTCTCTCCATGTGCTCCATGGGGCTCTGGCGGCACACCCCCACCGCTTTGGTATGGCAGTACCCCCCCCGGGTTGTAGCCATTTGTTTATTGCGCTGACACCTAATGAGCACTGTGACTATCCCAGGAGGGCGTCTTTCATACAACCATCCCTAGTGTGGAGTAGCTGGCTACGTGATAACTACCCTAACAAGTTGAGCGGGAATTTGATTTATACAGGGTCGCAAATAATTATGTATTTTCCTTGTCATGTCGTGACAACTTCTAGGGTCGGACACTACGTAATACATATCATTACGACGGACTCTGAAAGTATAATGGATTATTCCAGGAAAGACTTTTGTTTTACGTAGTATAAACGTATTCTAAGGGTAGTGACAAGGTGCCAAACATGTTATGGAAACGGCACGTACAACAATGTCAGAAAAGTTGTAGGAAGAAAATATGTCTATAGTTAATTCCAGTACGTAACGGCTACGTTTCTGGTAATTCACCCTTCTACGTTGTAATTATGTAATGTCGTTACGCTGTTGTTACGTATATTGCCACAACATGATACGTACTGGCACGACGTAGTGAGAGTACGTGGGCACGACGTAATATCGCTCCGTCGTTGCAACGTACTGGCACGACGTAGTGAAAGTACGTGGGCACGACGTAATATCGCTACGTCGTTGCTACCTACTGGCACGACGTAGTCAGAGTACGTGGGCACGACGTAATATCGCTACGTCGTTGCAACGTACTGGCACGACGTAGTGAGAGTACGTGGGCACGACGTAATATCGCCACGTCGTTGCTATGTACTGGCACGACGTAGTCAGAGTACGTGGGCACGACGTAATATCGCTCCGTCGTTGCAACGTACTGGCACGACGTAGTCAGAGTACGTGGGCACGACGTAATATCGCTACGTCGTTGCTACGTACTGGCACGACGTAGTCAGAGTACGTGGACACGACTTAAGTAGAACGTAACACCGTTACGTTGTTGTTAAGTAGTGACACAACGTAGATAGACTACGTTGACACAACGTTGATAAAACGTAATTCCCGACGTTACCAAACCATTACCTTCATACAACGTTGTATATGCGTAGTGTGTTTGCTGGGTAATAGCACGATTAATTACAACAGCTAGTGAAGCATTATCACGATACATGTATGTTATCACGATACATGTACATTATCATGATACATGTAGTTCAATGTCATTCATAATCATTGGAAAACTAGCAGACCACATATACTAAGAATCAGTCGTGATAATTATGTTAACAGACAAATGCAAACCCTTTACAAAATAACATCCATTTTAATCATAAGCCAAGAAGACATCAATGATATGTGTGTTATCACGATACATGTACATTATCACAATACATGTATATTATCACGATACATATGTACATGTAGTACAATGTCATTCATAATCATTGGAAAAGTAGCAGACCACATATACTAAGAATCAATCCTGATAATTATATTAATAGACAAATTAACGCAAACCCTATGCAAAAATAACATCCATTTTAACCATATTATATTGCTTCGGTAACAAGTGTTTACTAGTCTATCATATCTACAGAAAGGACTGAGTAGTTACTCATTCCTTCATTTAGGCGGAATGTCAGCGATTGAACTGGTGGATGATGCGTTATGCATTCAACGTCTTGTCCTTGTGGATATGCGTAAGGGGCACTCCCGACAGGCTCTCGGTTGTCACCGGTATCACAGTTGTCAACATGGTACTAGGATGATTATTTTAACTTGGCAGCAATTGGGGAAAATTGCTCAACATTCATTCTTTGGCTCACGACTTGAACACAATGCTCTATTGATGTGTCTAAACACTTTCATTGTGTCAGTGACGTTTTCAGCATTGTGGACATGCGTATTATTTCATATCTGTCTGAATATTTGTATTTTATTTGAATTTCCAAAGATTGAGAACTATTAAAAAGCATAGTTCTTTTTGGCATTTCAATAATTGTCAGTGTCATAATAAATAGAAGACTTGGCTTGATTGTTTAGAGCCAATTATTCGTTATGTGTGCCTTGCTATACACATCGCCAAACACTTAGAGTCCAGTATTCTTTATGTGTGCCATGCTATAATCTATGCATATGTAAAAGCTGAAAATGTTCTTTCAGGTTTTGTTATGTTTTTAGGTGGAACAATATTTAAGATTTTTTTCCAGAACGTCCGTGACTGTTGACTTCGCCAAACACAACAAAATTAAATCGCATTTGTATAATATCAGTCCTACAAACTAAACCAATCATATCCTTCTCAGTGTAGAAAAAAGTTTTTTTCAAAAACAAGTTTACTTAATGTGAGATGTCAGAAAAACAATGTCACGGACGTTCCGTCGTATCTTATCTCCGCAAACCGCAACATTACCATACAGAAAGCAGAACTATCGTAAAAGTATATTACTATGTGTGGTTCTATGCACCAGAAAAAAAATTAAAAAAACATTATATTTAATAAGACGAATGGGCCACAAAAACAAAAAGTCACAGACAGTTCGTTTTTGCGGAACGTCCGTGACTATTTATTTATGCCGCTCGCGTAATATCTACCCATATTCGATACGCGCTTTGTTTTAAGAAAGCAGGTAAAAACATTCATGTTTTATTTCATATATATTTTGTAAAAAAATATTTTAAAAATCTTCCTTTTTCCTCATGGACTTCTCATAGAAAGCCATGTCCACTATAAGATGGCCTGGCCTAGCACCCTCAGCCAGCTTCACGGTGGTGTCAGTGTCCGATGAGGTGTCGAGTCTCCTGGACCGACTCCTCCGTGTTGGAATTGCAGGTATAGCTGAAGGTGGAGATGGAGTCGGCGCTGCAACTGCACTGCAATGCAGTTGAAAGTGAAGTTGGCGTCCAAGTGGAAGACCCCAGAATGGAGCGCCTCCGGACACGAGCACGACAGTTCGACGTTGGAGTCTGACACTTGCAGTGAACCTGTCAGTGTCCCTGTCGAGATGATTACTCCCCAGCCGTCACGCAGCACAGCGCAGGAGACGTGGCCTTCTCATCAGCCTACACCGGTGCTGCCAACTGCGACCGACGTGACACCAGCCTGCAGTCTCCAGAGCACTGCGGAGGACCTGCTGCGCTCCGACGGCATCCCACCCTGGAACGCCCCCAAGATTCGGAACCATCTGCGAATGAGCATGGCCGTGTTGAAGCTTGACACAGAAGAGAAAGTCGACAGTGGCGAATTGTCTGTTAGGCAGCGACACCGTCAAGATCAGCCACTATGCCAGTCGACTGGGCAAGGAGCTCGGGGTATCGAGGGATTTGGGAAAGAGATATCGTCCGAAGCGACTTCAGCTTCGCCGTGCTGACTATCTGTGAAAGGAAGAGTTGGTGCTGTGCTTCCTGAAACGCATGGAAAATGCAGCGCGCATGCCTGGGAAGATCTACACGGTCTCCATCGGCAAGGAGAAGTACCAAAAGTACATTCTGCACGATTCATCACATAGTTCCGCAGGCTCATGACGACGTCCAAGGCTCACGTCCAGCCTGTCATTGCCCAGTACAGAGCTGTCCACACCTTGAAGGATACTCTTCCCCCGGAGACGTGACCGTGCAGATGGACTTCAGTGAAAACTGGACTTCCTGCACCAGTGATGAAATCCAATCGGGTTCTTCGCGAAGAACCAAATCACCATTCACCCGGCCGTCGTTCACTGCCTCAGCAACAACACTCTGTTGCACAAGTCGTACGTACTGGTCACAGACGAACGGCGTCACTCTGCTCCGACAGTGTTTCAGTTCCTGAATGAACGTATCCACAGTATCCGTGAAGACCTCGCGGTCTGACTCCCCCAGCTCGCAGTACAGAAACATCCACATGTTCCCTGTATTGGCACAGCACCTGGATTTCTTTGGCACGGAAGCCTCCTGGCTCTATTTTGAGGCGGGTCATGGGAAAGGGCCGTGCGATGGTGTTGGCGGCGCTTCCAAGAGAATGGCCTATGACTCGGCAACACCATCCTGACCGCCGCTGATTACGTTGCCTACGGGAACTCCTCCGGGAAGATGGCGTACTTGGAAGTTTCACGGGCTAGGATTGAAGCCAGTCGGGTGCACCTTGAGGAACTGAGAACGACGACGATAGTGTCCGGTACGATGGAGCACCATGTGGCGGTGTGCGTGTGTCCCTGTGTTCTTGCGATGAGGAAGACCTCATGCAACGACACGTGCTCTTTCCAGGAGGGCCACTACGTTCTTGGCTACCAAAGCTGGAAGGAGTATGTGCTGTTGGTTCAGTCAGATGCAGTCCCGGATATTCCGCCTAACCAGCAGGAAGCAGCACCACGAGAGGACGTGGAAGCCGCAGGTGTCAACTCTCAGTTCCATGTTGGAGCTTACTTGGTTGACGACTTTGATGGTATGTACTTCGTCGGTGAGGTGGTTCGCCAGGAAACAGACGGTGCCGTGCGGGCGAAGTACCTACGTATCGTCGGAGGCAAGAACAAGCGGAACAGGAACTGGCCAACAGTTGAGGACGTGGACGACACTCCCATCGAGGAAATCTTTCTGCCTCAGATTCCTGCTCCGCAAGCAACTGGAGGACACAACCGCGTCCAGTACGTCCTGCAGGAAGGTCTCCGTGAGAAGATCGCCACTGCTCACCACAAGTTTCTCAAGCGCTAGACTTTGACAGTGGACACTTGATTTATAATGATTTATATGTGGTTTAATTATAGCCTGTATTCTGTTGACCTTCACTAATATTATTTTTCTCTATTTTCTCATGTAATTAAGACAGTGGCAGAATAATCTTAAATATTTATATTGAGATATATAACATCTATATAAAACACGGACCATCCGTGACGGAGAAGTATCTGCTAAATGTACACAGGTGTATATTGGATTAGTATTGCCTGTTGTGTGTCATATTAAAATACAGTTTGTGATCATTTGTGGCGTTGTAGTATTATAAAAAGATTATAATGCATACTTTGCATGTTTTTACAATATCGAGGTACGTGTGCAGATACTAAAATTAAAACATCGATCAAAACCCGTACATTAACCAAAATGTAGTTATTATAACATTTAATTTAAGGTTAAACATTTATATAATGTCAAATAGTGTGATATATGATACATCAGTGCTAAAGAAAATGAATGACGTACTATTCCCCTGGACACTGGCAAGTGACATTCAAGAAATAAATGACACAATAAACTTACTAAAAATACAACTAGAACACAACGAGAAACAAATTAAATATCTCGAGACAAAAGTGAAACCCTTAGACACTAGTTCGATGCAGCTGAACAATATACTAGCAGGCCCAACCTGCATTTTATTGGTACCGCTGAAACAAGTCAAGGGGAGGATCTTGAAAAAAGTCCTCGACATCATCAACTCCAAGTTGTCCGTTGTGCCCCNCCCCCCCCCCCCCCCCCCCGGTGCCATACGACATTGAACGAATACATCGGCTGGGACGAACACAAGACAATACAGCACGACCGCGAACAGTGATTAAAGCAAAGTTAAAGCAACAAAAGGAACGCACTGAAGAACACGAATAACATATCTTCACAAATGAAGACCTGACAGCTCTGCGCTCTTTCCTAGCATCCAAAAAGAGAGCCATGAAAAAGTCGAAAGTGATAAACGACTGTTGGACATTCAATGAAAAGATTCTCATCAACGACAATAATAACACAATTCGTCAGATAAATAGTGCAGACGACCTTGCTTGATGACTACAAGCGACTTTTGTAAACTGTCATATATCTGTGACAACGCTTGAAAACGATGTACTTTTATGTACTTTTATGTTTCTATTATAATTAATAATGTACTCTTCTTGTTATATAATTTTGCCGCTGTTTGAATGAGCCAAAGGTACAGTGCACATTCACACATTGAACTGTGCGGATTATTTACCGGATAAACAGGAGGTGATTGTAAAACTTATTATTGTATTATGCTAAGTTTAAATCTACACATACTGGTAATCTATACGATAATTCTCCAACCATTAATAATTATGGTTTTTGTTTTTATTATTACATCCTTTCTCGGGCCATCTTGAAAGCTCTATGGTCCAAACTACTATGGTTTCACATATTTATTTTTCAAATATTATATTTTATATATTTGTTTGCATATTGCAAAACGCCATTACATTACATTAATTTTGTGTAGGAAATGTCGCTCCATATTATCCAACAAATCCCTCAAAAGGGCACAATACAAAAACATGCACTCACATTTTGTCAGTATAATCAATACACAAATTACAAATCAAATGACAACTGATGAAACTATTATCTTATGTTCCGGAGGTTTATAGAACAACTGTTTAATATTTTATATATAAAAATAATGATGAAAATAATGAATTGCCGATAATACTCCGATCCTCAAGACACTGATCAGTTTGAATTATTAGCAGAATATAATAACACACGTTTCAGCATTTTAAGCATTAACATACAGTCAATAAGTACAAAACATAATGAACTTGAAGCATTTGTTAATGATTTATTTAATAAAACTTTCAAATAAAAAATATTATGACTTGTCACTTATCCAATTAAATGGATATAATTGTGTTTCACAAGGGAAACATTGCAATAGTAAAATGAGATTAATACTATATATAGATTACCAGTTAATCTATGAACTAGAGATGAATTTAAATATTTGCACACATCGGGAGGGGCAAGTAATAAAAGTCAGTGGAGGAGGTTTATTGCTGACTATTGCAATAGGAAATATATACCGACCTCCAACACCATCAAACGATATGTTAACGAATTTATAAATGAATTTACACCGATTGTATCATATTTGCAAAACAATCAAAAACATTTTTTTTCTTGCATGGGATTTTAATATACCTAGCAAATATGCTCAAAAAAATGGAAATTACAAACGCAGCACTTTTTTTCTCGAAAACTTCGACAACAAGTATCGTCTGACTTTGCCGTCCATATGCTTCCAAATATTCCATGGCAGTGACTACAACAATTAATGCAGACTTGACTTTATACAGATCGTTCGCACGACTGGACCGTCTTATATCACAGATCTATTGCAGATTACTTCTGTTGTTCATATCAGTCCGTGTATCCTCGTCTAACTCGAGGTCAGCCTGAAAGACACGCAATCTCTGTTCTGAGTAATTGAAGGAGAAGGCGATGTGCTGGACTGTGTCCATGATATGTCTAACTAGTGGCTCTGACATGCACAATAGCCAAGTTAACATGTCCTTTGCAGTGAGTGCAGATGACTGTGTGATTCGTGCTTGCACTCCACGATGATTGCCAGCCAGGTTACGGATGGACCATTCAATTTCTACGGCGGATTCGATTTTTTTTTGCCATATTGACGTGGAAGCACGTGTGTACGTGTGTACGTGTGTTCTACGTGCTTGATCGGGTTCGAAGTTATTAAAATGTCAGATCAACCGATTTTTGCGTTCCTTATCCAAGCGTTGTGATTTTTGTTTAATACCAGTAAGTGTTATTGTTGGTGCGATGTATTCTTTGTTGGTGCGATGTATTCTTTGTTGGTACGATGTATTCTTTGTTGGTACGATGTATTCTTTGTTGGTACGATGTATTCTTTGTTGGTGCGATGTATTCTTTGTTGGCACGATGTATTCTTTGTTGGCACGATGTATTCTTTGTTGGTACGATGTATTCTTTGTTGGCACGATGTAGACTTTGTTGGCGCGATGTATTCTTTGTTGGTGCGATGTATTCTTTGTTGGCGCGATGTATTCTTTGTTGGTACGATGTATTCTTTGTTGGTACGATGTAGTCTTTGTTGGTGCGATGTATTCTTTGTTTGTACGATGTATTCTTTGTTGGTAAGATGTATTCTTTGTTGGTACGATGTAGTCTTTGTTGGTGCGATGTATTCTTTGCTGAAGCTAATTCTTTCCGACTCTCTAATTTGATGTACAGGTCCCGCGATGCATTCCGTTTATACACATGCGCCGTCTACCGACCAAAACCATGACATTCCCGGTAGTGACTATTATTTGCAGGACAGAAATTATAAAAACAAGAAAATGAGGAAGAACACAGAAACTAAAACTCGGCTACTTTAGGCATTGCAATATACGATTTAGGTAGTTGGGCCTACAGGATGTGGCGCTTTACATAATAAGTATTATTACGATGCAAACACGAGTGCTGTAATAATATTAAAAGTAAACAAACAACCATTGTAATCTTATAACATTTGCGGAGCAGCACAATTTCGAAAATATATCATTTGATGGTGATCTTGTTTGATCTCCCTGCACACTTATTGCTCCATTTGACAGCTCTACACTGTTCCTTTTTGTGACGTGGATACATTTGACCGCTCTACATCGTTCCTCTTTGTGACGTGGTTACATTTGACAGCTCTACACCGTTCCGTGGATACATTTGGCTTCGCAATAGTATATAACGTGGGCGTGTGAGGTCAATTATGAAAATGCACAGCCATTGTAATGTTATATTTTCGTTTTTTTTTCTCGAACTTTCGACAGCGACCTCCACGTCATACCTCATTTCGATGGGGATACAATAAGTTTTCAAATGGTATATAATATGGGTGTATGTGGGGGGGGGCAAAATAAGTACATAGCCATTGTCATTTTATAACGTTTGCGATATGGCACGATTGCGAAACTTCATCGTTTGACGGCGATCTTGTTTGACCTTCGCTCCACACTTACTGCACCAGACAGTTAGTATAAAAGAGACTGGATGCACGTGCGATCATCTCGGCGAGCAGATCACAGTGAAGTTGAGTGGACACAGAAGGGTCGTGTAACCCAGCGTGGGCACCCGGATGTCAAAGGAAGGGCACGTATGAGTCAGCCACGTGGAAAGTAAGCCTTTGCGTATGTCGGTAGAATTACCCAATAAAGTGCAAAAGGAAATCGTAAGAGAAGTAGTGATCGAGCCACGACCGAGAGGCGCAACGTAGATAGAAAGGGGTAGACGGACGCCTGTCCGTTGCGTCGATACTCGGGCGAAGCAGACGGCACGCTCTTCGACGACAGACGGCGCGCTCTTCGGCAGAGGTAGGCCCGCACTTCGACGGCAGACGGTGCGCTCTTCGGCAGAGGTAGGCCCGCTCTTCGACGGCAGACGGTGCGCTCTTCAGCAAAGGTAGGCCCGCTCTTCGACGGCAGATGGTACGCCCTTCGGCAGAGGTAGGCCCGCTCTTCGACGACAGACGGCGCGCTCTTCGGCAGAGATAGGCCCGCTCTTCGACGGCAGATGGTACGCCCTTCGGCAGAGGTAGGCCCGCTCTTCGAAGACAGGCGGCGCGCTCTTCGGCAGAGGTAGGCCCGCTCTTCGACGGCAGACGGTGCGCTCTTCGGCAGAGGTAGGCCCGCTCTTCGACGGCAGATGGTACGCCCTTCGGCAGAGGACGACCTAATCTTCGACTGCAGACGGTACGAATTTCAGCTGCTGACGAGACGCTCTTCGACTGTAGACGGCAAGACTGCCGTTATGCGTTGTCAAACGGCGACAACCCTCCGTTCACGACGACTGGGAAATCATCTCCGTCTCCCATGTAAATACGGGCGGTAATGGGGACACGCTGCCACACAAAGGGCAGGCCTAATGAACGGTTTGTAAGAATGCAGAAACTAGACTGTGAGGGTGTTTAAGCATTAGATGCCTCAAGATCAATTGTGATGCTGTTGAGGCATAAGATGCCAAATAATCCACTGTGTAGCTCTGGGCATAGAGAGGCGAGTGTAGGACTAGTCACGTTAGATAAGCCTACACGCCAATATGGTAGATCTCCCTGCAGGAGTATTGATGAGATAAGTTTAATTTATGTTGGAACAGTTTTTGTGTGTGTTAGGATCAGATGTTAGTAGAAGCTTCTGCGTGATTAACCCCGGTCCGATTATCAGAGATTATATTACATAGACCCAGGAGTCTATTTTTTCCTTGTCAATTATTTCGTAACTATCGTGTATTGAGTGTTTATTTTTCTTTCACTTGCCTATGTTGCCTTGTTCACTTGTGAAATCACCATTCTTGAACACTGATTTATAGAAATGGGGCATCCCAGCTAGACCTGAGCCAAACTAGTGAGCGGAAACCCCGTGTGTATAGTGGGGCCAATTAAATACAGAACCGTTGTAACCTTTATAACGTTTGCGGAATGGCACAATTTCGTAAATTCCTCATTTAATCGTGACATTGTTTGAACTCTTTAGCAGACGTGGACTGAGAGTAAGTCTGGAGAAGACGGAGATGCTTTGGGTCGGGCAGTAGAACAAAGAATTATATATAAGACTGGAAGGGATGAAAGTGAAACAACGAAACATTTTTGTATACCTGGTGGAGTGGTTTGCGGGGATGGCAGCACGGAGACGGAAATTCACAGAACGATTCAAGCTGGGGCAAATGCGTGGAGGAAAGTGGAAGGGGTGATGGGAGAAGTGACGGAAGCTAAAAGGTGCTCAAATGATGCACGGTGTGTGTGCGTGTATGCGTGTGTGTGTGTGTGTGTGTGTNGCGCGCGCGCGCGTGTGTGTTTGTGTGTATGTGTGTGTGTGCGGGGGAGGGCATTTAAATCGGTCCGTTAGGTGGTTCCCGCCGCTCGCCCTTTGACCAGCTGACGAGAACACCCAATCCAACAGGAAATTAAAGATAAATCTGTTGAGGGATTTAAATGCAAAAACAACAGTGACAGAGGTGACTGCTATAACCGCAGATGAATATCATTACTCAGTGTTGTATGGAATTTATTTGCACGTATCATTCTTACGCGTCTACAAACGCTTCCAGAACGGGTGTATCCTGATTCACATTGCTATTTTCGTTCTGGCAGAAGAATTGCAGAACAACTACAAAAAAACAGGGAGCAACAGCTGCCATTTCTTGCGGCCTTTGTGGATCTCACAAACACTTTCGACTACGTAAACCGAAAAGCACTCTTTACTCTCCCTGATAAAGTTATTCTCCAATCCTACTTAATCTCTTAATAGCTTTCTACAAAAGCATGCGAGGCACTGTTCAAGTTGACGGAATGATATCTGAGCCCTCTCCCCGTTGGCAACGGTGTGAAGTAATGCTGTGTTCTGGCACCGACTCTTATTGAAATACGCTTCTCCATTCTACTCAGAGAGGCCATACAAAATGCTACTCTTGCTAACCCTGGGTTGGGCCTGATAACTAGGTTTGATGTCAGCATATTGGTCCTACACGGCATCATGATTGAAGGCTAAGACTTAAACAATAACGGTGCACGAGTGCGGGGTGGGGTGGTGGTCGGTAGTTCAACGGTACAAGAGTGCGGGGTGGGGTAGCGGTCGGTAGTTCAGCGGTACAAGGGTGCGGGGTAGGGTGGCGGTCGGTAGTTCAGCGGTACAAGAGTGCGGGGTGGGGTGGCGGTCGGCAGTTCAGCGGTATAAGAGTGCGGGGTGGGGTGGCGGTCGGTAGTTCAGTGGTAGACCGCTGGACTGTCGATCGAGGAGACCGGGGTCTGTGTCCACCTACTGCTGTTTCGAAGTTAGGACAGTTTCTTTCCCCCCACTATGCCTGTGTCTATCGGAATAGACACTAAAAGCCTACTGTCCCTTCTACCTGGTGTCTATGCTATGTGAAGTAAACTGTCCAACAGAAGGAAATGGAAAAAACCTGTCGTGAACTCACTAACTGTAGAGAAGGAACACTCTGAAAATAAACCACTCCTGTGTTAGCCCTAGATAGAACTGTTTGGACGATAACCTCATAAGTCAGGCCCTCTATACAAATTAGGCCACCTTACGTTTTCATTCCGAGGAACAGTTGCTATCCATCATAAACAGGTTTTTCCAATACCTGCGTAGACTTCGGCTTCAAAAGTAGCACGAAAAAGCCCGTTCTTGGTCAATTATGAGGTGGGGACCATGTCAATTAATGTGTACGCCCTTTCGACGAATCGTCTCCACCAATCTTGATCTTCTGCCATTCTCTCCCACTATGGCGAATTCACTCATGCCTTTTCGAGATATCTCTTAACAATGTACCTCCATCTTAATTTCGGGTTTTTCTTCTCCTTCTACCACCCTCTTATTTTGTCGATGCTCTCTCACTCAAAAAGCCAAAGTCATTATCAGTGATGAAACATGCGAAACTGTGGACCACTTCTCATTCTTAGGCTGCTTCCTGTCTAACAAATTCACGCTAGAAAAGGAACTGAACACACGACTAGCAAAGCTGCAACATCCTTTGGAAGTATCACAAAACGAGTCTGGCCCAGCAAGAGCCTTACACTGCTTACACAACAGAACGTGTATCACGATGTTTGTACTTTCGTTTGACAATTGTCTTGAGATAACCAATATGAGAAGACCCGATGTGATTTATTGAAATTTCATTTCAATGTCGTTTAGAATAACCAAGCAAAATATTGATTTAATATAAAAGACGAGAACACATATATTAAGTTCGCGCAAATTTAATAGGTTGTAAATCATCAATATACTATATAGAAATAATAACCATGAACATTATCATATGAGGTTAATACACAGTAATAAATTGAAGTGCAATAAATTAATGTCACATTAATGTCACAAGATTAATCTGATTAATTTTGATGACTACCAATTTTACATTAAGGCTTTTCATGAAAGAGAAAACTACACTGAATCACGTATTCGTCAGGACACGGGAGAATTTCACAACTACAACAAAATACTCCTTTTCATGGGACCTCAGGTGAATTTACACTAACACTTTGAAGAGTCAATGAAGAAGACACTTGAAACTGGGTTTCTTCGTCTATAGCCGAAACTTGACGAACGCAGAACCCACGAATGGCGAATCGAATACATCCGAATAGTTGATAGAAGAAGATGATGCGGTGGGATTTTCGACGATTTCCGGAAATGAATTGCGCAGACTTCGATGCATGTTTGAATTTCGGGTAAAAGATATCTACTTAAATATTCCTATCTAAAGCATTTACCCATTGCGACTCAACTTGCGCTACACTGTGTATCAACTTACCCCACACCAAGTGTTAATTTACCAACCCTGTGTGAATCAGCTACATATACTTATCTATGCATAGTAGATATATTATCTTAGTCAAAATTATTGTCTAATAACCATAGTTTATGTGAGTTAAAATAATTTTGACTTATTTGAATATTATTGTGTCTCATTGCTCAACTAATACTGCCTTCCCCTATACATCTCACCCTTATCTTAAACTGTTTGAATACACCCTAAATCGTGGGAAATAGAGGGTCATGATCGCCTACGGCTGTAACTGGTACATCACCTGATGATGATGAGTCTAGCTTGTGTTAGATAGTGTTCTTGAATAGCAATATAACAAACCTAGATTAATAGATTGTTACGTATAAAACTACTGTATGCATGAGTATTTGATTAATGGTCAGGTCAGAGTGCAATGGAAAACGATCCCAAACATTTAAAGCAAATATACATTCAACTAATCTCATTAAATCCATATAGAGAACATGACTTCAACATCATTATCATGTATATTCAAAACAGATCGAAAGAAACAAATATTAGTACGTGCATTGAAAAACAAAACTGAATAAAAATCTAAAACATTTCAAGCATATATATACATTCGGTTGAATGAAATATTACATAATTAAATTCATATTGAGAATATAAGCGCAACATCTTTTCATGTGTAAGTTATTCAAAGCATTTCAAACAAATACCAGTACATGAATTGGAAAACTGAATAACAATCGAAAATATTCAATTGTTTTACATTCATCTGGTAGGTGAAAACAATAGGTAAATGAAAATAATGTTTGTTCGACTATTTTTCTGGCCAGAAATGGCTAAATATGACGTACATAATTACTTGATATGGCAATTGTATAAAATATTTTGAGAATACTCGAATCTTCGATATATTTTGCGCCACCAGAGTATAAAGTATTTTGCATCGATTTCGACGCAGTGATAATCGTCGTTTGTAGTCAATTTCTTGTGTCATCCTTGTAGGTCAGTCTAGTCCGATGGGATGCCGCATGTGTCAATGATGATACAGAGTACTGAGGACTGGAAAGAAAAGAAATGAAGACATTCTTAGTACAGCTAAAGATAAAAGGGAGATCGTGTGCAAATCAGGAAAACACGAGTACAATTTCTGGATGACAAGAAAGAATAAATTAGAACATTTTGAGAAAACGGGAAAGATTAAGCGGAAAAGAAGCAGCCTTTGTTTCTTCACAATTATATTTAGAAATTAGAGACTAAACTGGTCCTTAACTGCAACTCTTATGAAAATACACAACGATATACCATTATGTGCCATGGTAAACCGTGGTAAACAAAGGTAGGTCATTGTAAGCCATGGTGTAACATGCGTTGTCATGTATTGTGTATGGTTACTATGGTAATGTATTAACCTGATTAAAAAGACCTTGATGTATTTTACCACGGTTTACCTGTCTCAAAACACCATGGTTTACCATGGTATACCATGACATTTTACAATAGCATGCCATGGTATATTTGTTTCAAAACACCATTGTTGCTAATTTCCATTCACTAGGAACCTCTCCCTCTTTTAATGACAACTTGAACACTATTGCAAGTGGTATACTAATTTGTTCTACTATTTCAATGAGTAGTTTTCTATCCACTCCAGGTGATTTATTACCATTCATTCCTTTATTTTCTTAGTTACCATTTCTGGAGTTACAATTAACTGCCCTAGATAGTCTGATTTTGCCTCCTGACATTTAGCATCTGGAACTGGTAATGAACTAATATACTCTCTGGTAAACACTGAACTGAAGTAACCATTTAGGTCTTCCGCCTGTAAAAACCTTGTGTTATTATATTTCCAGCACTGTCTTCTAGAGTTCCGACCTTGTCTCGTACGTTTTGTTTACTCCTGATATATGCATAAAACTATTATTGTAATTTTTATGTTTCATGCTAATTTATGCTGATAGCTTCTTTTAGATTGCCTTATTTCAGTTGTAGCTGCATTAAGTGCCTCTTTGTAATTTGTGTAGTCTTCTTCCTTTCTGGTACGCCTCAACGCACCTTGCTTGTACAGTATTGCGTTACGCCCATTAGTTGTATAACTATATACCACGAGGCTACGGAATGATCAACACACAACATATTCAATTTAGTGCGATTGGTAGTGATTGCGTTCTCCGCGTGGTGGCGATAATTAATTAGTTTAACTCTATTTGATGAGAAATGTGAGCTTAGTACCGCGCGTAACGAAACTGAAACAAATTCGTATTTCCCTTCACAGGATCGACCGCTGACGCGCGAGGAAATCAGCAACCGACAGCGGCAAAGGGAAAAGATGATCCAGTGATACGAGAATAGGAAAGGTTGCGACACAGAGATAAAAGAAGGCAATGACGTCCACTGCCAAGAAGGCAGAGGACGTCCAGGATGCACAGGCACACCCACACCCTAAACGAGATTCTAGATTGCACAAGAGGAAAGTGGAACTTCCTGCCCTAACGAGGGTCGCAGTCCCAGCCAAATGACTGATGAGGCCCCGTGCCAGTGTGGCAGGTCAACATAGTACTAGGAAATTGTCAATTATAATTATTCTAAATTTATTTGATTGTTAATACGTACTGTTTTCTTTTGTTAACTCTTTGACATTCTTTGAATAATAATAATTTAATGTAAGCGTAATATTCATCCGTCTATAAGTTTAACTTAAATGTATGTTGTTTTACAGTGCCATGAAGACTACTGCCCAAGTGTGTCTCACCCCTGTCCAGAGCCGATTGATTGTTGACTTCGAGTACGGGAAACAACGACTAAAGATGACCCCAGAAGAAGAACACGGCAAGAATTGCAGGCCGCAAAAGACGAATGCGGTAATCTCCAGCGCCATATTTGGCGGTTGAAGAAGCGGATGCAAAATTCTAAGGTGACTATCAATGTCAGTCTATGTAACGACAAGAGTGGCAGGAGAAACAACAATGGAAGCACAAGAACTCCCTTGGCACGTACACTGTACACTCCGGTAATGAGAGCTCATGTTTTGACGAGGGAAGAAGGCATTAGCCCCAGAAAAGTCAAAGTTCAGTAAATGTCTGGCTCTTGCGCAAATATGTTGCGACTACATCAGCAGCATGTACAAAACAGGACATAGCATTCATGAAGCTAGGATGGTTTGCATCTCAGAAAAGCAGAACATACAGAGGCAAGTATGCAAAAGCTAAATCTGTGAACACGCTATATAAGAGGAAAGCCTGGTCGATGGCGCAACATGTGAACTATTTCCTTACAAGATCAGATAATGCTACATATCTGCCGGGCAAAAAGACTGTGTAAAGATTGGAAATGAAAATAAACAGGTATATATCCTCAAAGATTATCTTCGCAACAACAACCAAATGGAGTCAAGTTCGTGAAATATGCCCAGAAGTTGTTTTGTTTGTACTTCAATCACACAAGCGTCGCTCTAAGGCTGAACGCACTGGACGAAACACTTGAAGACTGTGTAGACGAAGGTCCTGACCACTGGAGAGTCAACAGACGGTGGATGTTCAACAACTACTACAGAACGTAAAATGTCACGTCAAGATGTCAGGGTGGAAGCGAGTTGAATTGGAAAATGGCTACAAAAAGATATCTTATGTGACACAGGATGTACCAGTGGAGGAATTCAAGGAACGGTTTTCCAAGGAATGTTCTGTGCAAATGGATTTGTAGAAAACATTTTGTTTAGCCACGGTGAAGAAATCCGGTCCGCTTATTTCATCAAAAACTTACACTGCATCTACTTGCAGTGCACTACGAGAATAATGCTCAGGATGAAGATGATGGAGTAGATCTAGAATGCAGGTCATACATCGCCATAGTGGATGATAGGTCTCACAATGCAAGCACCGTCTTTGCCATATTTCAACACATCATACCTATACTGATGCAAGGTCTGCCAAATATCAGGTATATTCATTACCTTACAGACTAACCAACGAGTCAGTACAGGAATGTTTTCATCACAACCATGCTGCTGAAACACGAAAGTGTGTTTCATATTAGAGCTGACTGGTTATTCTTCGAAGCTGAGCACGGAAAGGGTCCCTGTGACGGTGTTGCCAGGGTCTCAAAAAGGCATACCGAGGAGGCCATCAAAAGGAAGCAAGTCACGGTCACTGACTGTGCAGAAGATTATTACAAGTGGGCCCAGGAAGATACCACCAGTACGATCAACTACTTGTTTCTATCAGGGAATGACGTTGTGTGTGCAAAGGGCCAAATGGGTGGCTGGCAACAGCACCGGATGAATATGCACAGTATCATGGTGAATGGACCCTCCGTCTGTGCAAAGGACAAGTCCTGTTATAAGAGTTGTTGTTATGATGCTGCCACCAACACATTTATGGGAAAGTGTGATGGATGGAGGAAGACCACTGCCACACGCCAAACACACTGGCATCCACAAACCCAGAGACGCACGTGTGGACGTGAGCGCGGATATAGGCGTGGGAGTGGGCGCAACTACTGATCACCTGTTGTCAAAACATTTACTGGTACGTCCAATTGCATATATAGTGCTGTACATTTAGTAATATAAGAAATATCAGTTTCATGCATCAAAACAAATCCACACTTCGTTATTATCGTTACGCCCGTTACCAAACTTTAATGCTGGATAGATGAAAGCAAGGTGGTCAAATCACCATCTCTGGAATATATGATGTATAAAACATACATAAAAAGTGCTATATGAGAAAAGATAATAAAAAAATATTTACCCAGTTAACAAATTTCACATGTAATAACATTGGGCAGAATCGAGCCATTTCAAAGAATATTCTCGGAACATGGTCTCATTGCAAGGATTGGTGGGTGTTTCACATCCTGTGTTCTGTCATAACAGGAAGAGGAACATGACAACTGTCGAACAAATGTATAATTATTCAATTCCAGCATTTCGTTTTATATGTGGAAGTTGTGGAAATTAATGTTGTACCACGGTCCTGGGCGTAACAGCAGAACGTTTGTGTGGCTGCCAATTAGTGAGTTTTCAATTTAAATAAAGAAACTTCAGAACTTAAATATTTAGAGTATGTGTTTTATAAGAATTAAGTTTAATGGGGATCGGAGAACAAGAAAGAAATTATATCTGGCAGGCCAACTGCCAGACAATTTTGGAGAATGGCCCATAATTTCATAAGGAAAACAGGTTCTTCAGTGTAAGAACGTTGGCAACGCGACGTTTCAGCAAGACAGGAGCCCAATATGCACTCAAAGGCTTCGCAGAAATTATCGATTGGTTTGATTACCGTATAGACTGCAGATATGTTTCACGTAGTCCACGGGTTTAAGTTTTTTATATGACGAATTTGCCACTTTCACGTGTGCATTTTAAGCGCTGGTTACGGGCAAGGACAACTGTATGAAAGCCGTACCTGTGCCGAAAGGTTATATTAAATAATAACATGCAATTTGTAAAATAATAATATCATCATATTGCAAATCGCGTGTTGATTAACGTAATAAGTTGGCATTTGAAGATCTTGTTATTCTAGGATAATCAAGAAAGATTTGCTGTCGTCTCAAAATTCAAATTAATTTCACAACACAGTGTCCCAATCATGTTACTAGTATGTCATTGTCCGTTGTATGTATGATTGGCGGTTTTATAGAAAATAATAACTTGCGACCATGTGTTATATGACGTTTTTTTCTATATGTTATCATCTACTTCAACAAGGCAGACAGTTACATTATTGCACATGCAAGAATGTTTTAGTTAAGTCATTAAGGGCGTATATACCTACATCAGTACTACGCTATTAATGAATCGTTGCTGGATGACCAAGTTTGCAGACAACACGCATCTATCACAGAATACAACCATTCTTCTTTGGGTTTGTCTTCCTGTATGTCTGGCTCAGTCAATGCATTACGCATTTTGCTAGAACGCTTTGGAGACTTGTAGAGCGTATGATATATTCTGGTTATTGCCAGCGCGTCACTGAGAAAACCCAGGTCCAAGTACTTTGCCTCGGGGATCGACGGAGTTTAACGAAAGGTAACGCAGTTTCAACAGCGTCAGTTCAGTGAAACTTCGACGACTGACATTTAGATGATGGAAATCGTCTTGCTTGAACTGTGTTGTTGTATCTCGTGTGTTACCGCATCCATTTAAGTTGAACCACTTAACAGGGTTGCTATCTGTGTCTGTCTTATTTAAGTTGAACCACTTAACAGGGTTGCTATCTGTGTCTGTCTTATTTAAGTTGAACCACTTAACAGGGTTGCTATCTGTGTCTGTCTTATTTAAGTTGAACCACTTAACAGGGTTGCTATCTGTGTCTGTCTTATTTAAGTTGAACCACTTAACAGGGTTGCTATCTGTGTCTGTCTTATTTAAGTTGAACCACTTAACAGGGTTGCTATCTGTGTCTGTCTTATTTAAGTTGAACCACTTAACAGGGTTGCTATCTGTGTCTGTCTTATTTAAGTTGAACCACTTAACAGGGTTGCTATCTGTGTCTGTCTTATTTAAGTTGAACCACTTAACAGGGTTGCTATCTGTGTCTGTCTTATTTAAGTTGAACCACTTAACAGGGTTGCTATCTGTGTCTGTCTTATTTAAGTTGAACCACTTAACAGGGTTGCTATCTGTGTCTGTCTTATTTAAGGTGAACCACTTAACAGGGTTGCTATCTGTGTCTGTCTTGTGGTTTTGCAGTGTGATCTTTGCTAGCTGTTTGTAATCTACATAATCGTCACCGGACAGGATTTCAACCTTGAATAGCTTTGATACTGTTACAATGCGAGGAGTCCAATATACTGCATACGTCTTCAAGGTTGATTCAATTGTGGAATGCATAGAATCCCATTCCATTTGGCTATGTCATGAATTCATGCAGATAATATTGGAAAGTGCCGCAAAATCATATATGTGTCAATAGTCGACTTTATCACCGCAAATTAAAAACGTCCATCCAGATGCAAGGCCGTATCCGGGGGGTGGGGGGTGGTGGGGGTAGGTTGGGTCATTCGCACGTAGACAGCCCGATCTGGAGAGGACTCGTACAATGCGGACCAAGCAAGTTGCAGTAGTAGAGATAGAGAGGTTGATATTACACTTATGTTGGGCGCATCTAGCTGTTATATTACTGTTGCGGTGGGTTGGTTTAAATATGCAGATTAAACGGTGTCTGTATATGTTCTACCGGTTACCGTTTAATCCATCCTGAGTTCTTTGATCGATGATGTGCGCTGCTTTCCTTGGCAGGGACTATATCCCTGATTGTTGCCTTGATGCCAACACTCATACAGCGTCGCTATCCACCTCTTCGGGTTGATATATGGCTTTATACGCTTTCCGCAGTCATCACAGGACATTGGATTTTTAAGTGAATACTGGGTGCAGCTTGCCAATGGGCTCTAGCTCTCCGATAATGTACCACAGGAGACCTTCCTCCCGGTGAACGTGACGTATATATGGTCATCGGTAGTTCAAACTCCGTCCTCAAGTGATTTAACCTATCGCAAATCCGGGTCGTTAATGTCCAAATATGTAGTGTATGAATAGTCTATATAACATCTGCAGTCGATTTAATAGAAAATGCCTATTTTTATTAAAATCATCTAACGAATTGACTTTAGTCGTTAGATCTGGTAATGCTGAAAAAGTGGATAACCAAAAAGGTAAACACTGTGGGTCAATGTTACGAAATTTTACCAATGTTGAAATTCGTGAGTTTTCAGTGTTTACATTTTTACGTCAATTAATGTTTGACCAAACATTCAGTAATTCAATAGTTTGTCTGATAATTGTGCACACACAAAAAGCTACATACGAAAGTTGCACGAACGAGGTAAAACGTTGCAGTGGATAACAGGTAGTTCAAAATTAATACCTAGTTTATATAGTAAGAAATCAGCAGTTGTAACACAATCATGTATGCGTGCGTGCGTGCGAGCGAGCGTGTTGAATGGAAAGCGAACCACAAGTGGGTAGTTAAACAAGTTTGAAAAGAAAAACAAGGTACACCTGTGCTACTATGTTTTAATGTGACTAATTGTTATGAACAATTCCTTATTCACTGTGTACAAAAATTTTTTTAATACAACATTATCAGTTTTGTCATTTACACAAAGAAGCTTGAAGGATGTGACAAAACATTAAGATGTCATATAATGACGGGTACAAAACATTAAGATGTCATACAATGACAGGTACAAAACATTTTGTCAATCATTAAATATATATTATACACTGATATACCCTCCATGTACTGCACTTTAATTACACAAATCATTTACTAATAACTATGCACTGAAAAATTCTCCACCACATGAATTCAATACACAATTAAATTGTTAAGGAATGTATTATTAACTGTTATGCCCTCCACCTATTAACTGTTATGCCCTCCACCTATTAACTGTTATGCCCTCCACCTATTAACTGTTATGCCCTCCACCTATTATCATCACACAATTCAGTTGCTACGTAATGCGTTATACACAGTTATGTCCACCACCTATCTACATAACACAGTTGTAAAGGAATGCATTATACACTGTAGTACGAATACCACATATCTACATTCAGTTATAGAGAAATGCAGTGTACGCTGTCATACACTCCACCTATCTACGTTACAAAGTTCAGTTGTGTGTGGAGTGCATTGTATGCTGTCATGCACACTCCACCTATCTACCTTACACAGTTCAGTTGTGTAGGGAATGCATTGTATGCTGTCATACACACTCCACCTATCTACTTTACACAGTTCAGTTGTGTGTGGAATGCATTGTATACACGCTCCACCTATCTACTTTACACAGTTCAGTTGCATGGGGAATGCATTGTATGCTGTCATACACACACCACCTATCTACATTACACAGTTCAGTTGCATGGGGAATGCATTGTATGCTGTCATACACACTCCACCTATCTACATTACACAGTTCAGTTGCATGGGGAATGCATTGTATGCTGTCATACACGCTCCACCTATCTACTTTACACAGTTCAGTTGTGTGTGTGGAATGCATTGTATGCTGTCATACACGCTCCACCTATCTACTTTACACAGTTCAGTTATGTGGGGAATGCATTGTATGCTGTCACACACACTCCACCTATCTACATTACACAGTTCAGTTGTGTGGGGAATGCATTGTATGCTGTCATACACACTCCACCTATCTATTTTACACAGTTCAGTTGTGTGGGGAATGCATTGTATGCTGTCATACACGCCTCACCTCTCTACATTACACAGTTCAGTTGCATGGGGAATGCATTGTATGCTGTCATACACGCTCCACCTATCTACTTTACACAGTTCAGTTGTGTGGGGAATGCATTGTATGCTGTCATACACGCTCCACCTATCTAAGTTACGCAGTTCAGTTGTGTGGGGAATGGATTGTATGCTGTCATACACACTCCAAACAATCTACATTACAGAGTTCAGTTGTGGAATAATGCATTTTAACCTGTCATATACACACTCCAGCTATTTACACTACACAGTTCATTTGTACAGGAATGCATTATAATCTACCTATCTACATTATACATTTCAGTTGTGGAGAAATGCATTATGCACTGTTATACAGACTCCATCTATTTACATTACAAAGTGCAATTGTGGAGGAATGCATTGCACACTGTCACACACATTCCACATATCTACGTTACACAATTTACTTGTGGAGGAATTCGTTATACGCTATTGTACACACTCCACCTATCCATGTTACACATTTCAGTTGTGGAGGAATGCATTACAGGCTGTCATACACACTCAACATATTTACATTTCACAGTTTATGTGTGAAGGAATGCATCCACCTATCTACATTACGTAGTTCAGTTGTGAACTACACCTACCTACATTACATTACAGTTGTGTGGGAATGCACTGTACGATGTCACACATACTCCATTTATCTACATTTCACAGTTAAGTTGNTGGGGAATGCATTGTATGCTGTCATACACGCTCCACCTATCTACATTACACAGTTCAGTTGCATGGGGAATGCATTGTATGCTGTCATACACACTCCACCTATCTACATTACACAGTTCAGTTGCATGGGGAATGCATTGTATGCTGTCATACACGCTCCACGTACTCCATTTATCTACATTTCACAGTTAAGTTGTGGAGTACTGCATTGTACGTTGTCACATACATTCCACCTATCTAAGTTACACAGTACAGTTGTGGAGGAATGTATTGTACGCTCTCGTACATGCTCCACTTATCTAAGCTACAATGTTCAGTTTTGGGGCATGCATTGTGCATGCTCATACACACTGCACCTGACCACATTCCACATTTCAATTGAGGAAGAAAGCATTGTATGCTGTCTACACACTCCACCTATCTATGTTCCTATGTATGTATGTTGCTTGCTGGCGAATGGTCAGTCCCTGGCAGAATCAAAGATCATAAATGCCTTGATGCACAGAAAAGGCACTTAATTATTTCAAATTAATGTGCATAACAGCAACCATTCAGCATGTCAGTGATGGCTGGGAATCCATGCTGCAACACATACAGTTTACGTAAAAACACGTTGCCGTCTGCATGTGTATCAGTGAATATGTATGTGGGCATGTAAGTGCATGTAACCATGTTAAACGAAAACTGGTACTACACTTGTCTGGTTCTACGTCTACCTCACTATTACGCACGAGCACGCTGGCAACCAGGTCTGCCATAGGATATCTTACGACAGGATAAGCCATGTCGACTTGAAGCTAACATTGCTACAACCGCTTATTCCCAATGCATTGTATTATGTGTTAACATATAGCTTTTATTTATACAATGTCAATGTCAGCACCGTGAACCGAAGGCATGTACATATATTTAGAGCTAATTGTATCCATATACAAAACAATAGTGACGTTCTGCTTACAAGCACGGTAGCCATGTTGTAACTAGGACCTTCATAAACGGGAAGGACGTCAAAGAAGACCAATTAAGTTGATTCTAGAAAAGAAGTATCTTATTTTTGAAAATACTGTAAAAGTATGTGGGTACGCAACACAAAGAAAAGATGAAAGAGAAGCTTAAAATGCTGAACGGTTATGAAGATATCAATGGAAATATTTTCATCAAATACACAGGGAAGGTGGTAGGACTAGATGGCATTAGTAAAAGACAGTGTAGATTTGGTATAAGAAATTATTCATTCTAAAGAGGACGGTAAATGAATGCAGAAATGATCTAATGATTTTATTCATAGACATGATGTAAATAACATGGATAACATATAAAGTACAGTGTCTACAGAACGTAAACTGGAGTAACAGTTGTTGGCAGATGCATCTATCTATAACCATGCACACAGAAGGCAGAGCCACCTACCTGCAATAGATCAGTTCCCATTCAGACTCTGAATCAATGTCGGCATCTGTCACCCCAACAAAGAAAATATTCACCATTAAACAAATTTGACAAGTATCTCAGAGGGGCGGGATACACATAGATGCAAAACTGTTGTACGGTCAATAAGCCAATCGTTTCCTTTTCCACTTGCCATGTGGGGTCTTAGCTTTGGGTGGCAATCTTATTTGACCTTGTTAAAATATAAAGTGCTCTCTCTCTCTCTCTCTCTCTCTCTCTCTCTCTCTCTCTCTCTCTCTCTCTCTCTCTCTCTCTGCCACGTTTTAGTTGCATTGTCTACTTTGCCACTTGGTTCCAAGACTGTTAAGCCGGGGTGTGTGTGTGTGAGGATAAGCTCTCGCTACTTATAAAATGCCCCACCGGCGTGCGCCTCGTAAAGCCTCTGACAGTCCAGTCCAGCTCCTGGCCTTCTTGTGGCAGAACTGTTTTTACTGACAGGAGAAGGGGCAAAGGCGGATATCTGGCGCCTTAAAACCAGAAGGTTCGGGCAGATGGGGCTCGTTAACCTTGACTGGTCGCCCGCCTAGGAGAAGGTAAACTCTTATTTCAAACCTCCGCTGCCTTGCGGCTATACCCTCTCATGGGGAAGGCTACGGGAGTAAACTCTACACAAATCCGGAGTGGAGCCCCGAAGACGGTCTGGTTATCACGTTGTCACTTTTTCGGCAGCTCTTGCAGCCAAGCTGGTGCCAAATGTCATGCTTCGCATTCCTTTGGATCCCACCGGTAAGGCCGAGAGAGGGATCCTGATGACTGGGCAACCCAGAATCTCGTACACTCTTGCCCAGGCTTGCGCCCTGGAGAGGCTACTCCAGCGTCACTTCGCAGTGTGGAACTACTTCGCCACTTCAATTAATCCTTTTTCGCCAGTTGATGGTCTGAACATCTGGCAGTTGTTGATGATGTGGTTCGCTGTCTGCTCTGGTGCACCACATTCACAGTTGGCACTCTCTGCTAGGTCCATGAATGCATTGATGACTTGATTCGGCTGACACCAGTCCGTAAACGGTTCAGCATAGTCCATTGTCGGCGCAGAAACTCTTCACTTGTTATCTGCTTGCACGGAGAGTCAAAGAAGCGGCGGAGCATTGATGGTTCTGCTACCTGCCACTGTATCTTCCACTGTGTTTTTGCCAGAAGTCCTTAGAGACGTCTGGTGGCACAGACTGCAGGAGCCGTTGCGCTTCTTGGGCGAAGGGATGACGAGACTTCAACCGGTTGCAGATTGGTGGAATCGTCACAACATCATGTAGGAGGTGGGAGACGTTCTTCGTTGCTGTGCGGGAGAATGCCAGTGTTGCTGCTTCTCTGCGAAGATTGGCTGGAGCAATCCTAGCTAGGATGGGCAGTTGGTTGACTGTGGCGGAAAGCCAGTGCTTGGGTAGAGATGTGTAGAGTTTTGGCAGCAGCTCCAAATTGGGTACCAGCAAGGTGGCGGATGAGCGACACGCAGGAAGTAACCTTGGCCTTCATGTTCGCCAGGTGTTGTGGGAACGTCAGCTTCCTATCTAGCTTCATGCCTAGGTAGGTTGGGATCGTTTGGAAGCCTAGTTGCTTGTTGTTAACACACACGCTCAGCATACGGTTGGATTCTTTGTGGTTGAGGTGAAAAGCCGCTGATACAATCTTGCCTATGATCAGCTGGAGTCGCCACCGGTTCATGTTCATGTTCTCCTTGAGTCCTTCTTCCACTGCCTCCCACGTTGGTCTGCGGAGTAGGATAGTCAGGTCGTCTGCGTAGCCATAGTTGTTGGAAGTTGCTTCCAGCAGGTCGTAGATGTAGATGTCGAATAGCAGTGGTGAAAACACGTAACCTTGTTGTCCGTCGCTTGTCATGAGAGTGAAGCTGTGGTTGGTTAGGTAGTGTTATCTCATCCACTGTTGACTTACTATGACGAATGCCAGCTTGTTCTCTTCAGAGCTGCAGGTCTATCACTGGTGTGAGGCGACTATGCAGCAGCCTTTCCAGGATATTGTTATTACACAATTCATTGTGTAATAATAAGTAGTTGTGATTATCATACAGTCACTATAGTAAGAAACATACCTTTCACGAAGTGACATAAACTATTTGTTAAGGAAAATCTGCACAGTATGCTGTTTTTTTTACATTATATAACTAAAATGGATAACATAAAAAGTACAGTGTTTACAGAAACTAAACTAGAACAACATCGGTTTGTTGTAGGGTGGTACAGAGTAATCATCACACCTATTTTGTAACAGTAAGAAGGATAGCACAGGTTTGTTGCTTGTTGGCAAGTGGTCAGTTGTTGGCAGATGCATTTATCTACAACCATGCACAAACAAGGCAGAGCCACCTACCGGCAACAAAACAGTTTTCAATCGGACTCTCCATCACTGTCGTCATCTATCACAAACTGCTGTAGATCCACGCTACAACATATATATTTAGTTCAGCAAAGGCAAAGGTAAATAAAAAATATTATTAAATAACCATATATTCTGCTAGAACTATCTAGATAAAAAATACACCGGTTAAACTGGCCTCGAAAAATATATGAACCTGTGGTTAAATCTAATAGACAATTCGAATAGACTATATTTTAGCATGGGGTAGTTTTTGGTGACACCGAGCAGATGACAAAGATATAATGATTCTGGCCATGATTTCAAATATTAGTGAGCGTTATTTCACACATGTACCACCGACCCCTTGCTGTAAACAAAACTAACATATTAGAAGCATATATACATGTCACTATTTTTTATCAATATGACAATTATACCGTGGACGGTACCGAGTATATACATGATACCGAGCGAATGCAAATAATGGTGCCCACAAATGATGCATTGCTGCTATGCTACGGATTTCGATCTAACGCTTTATCACAGAGACAAACAGGCAAGCATTGACATACTATGTAGATGAACATTTTATAGCATGTAAATATATTGTATTACTTTTTAATCAAACTATGGCGAAGCGTAAATGTGATATGTTATATACTCTTTCTATATCATCCCTATGTTGTTTATGAACAACAGTGGGAAAATCATGATTTTTCATCGTGCCAAGTTGCCGTCGGAATGCTTCAGGCAAAAAGGGGGATCCTGTGTTAGAAAAATGTGGTGTTGGATGAATTACAAGATTTAACAAGATTAACAAGATTTGCCATCAAAGCCAAAGGCCCAGGTGGCAAGTGGAAAAGGAAGCCATTGGTTTATCGAGAGTCCATCAATGTTCATCTATGTGTAACCCACCCTCCTGCGTCCACCTTGTTTTTAAACATATTCCCGCTGCTAACAGTTATACAATCCGTAGACAATTTGTTCCATTCATTTATTGTCCTCTGTGAGAACGAGTACTTCCTGATATCTAATCTACACTGTTCCTTTACTAATTTTACCTCATGTCCTCTAGTTCTGCTATCCTTCTTGAGTGAGAAAAACATATTTTCTATCAATACTTTCATACCCATTCAATATCTTAAAAACTTCAATCTGATCTCCTCTTAAACTCCTTGTCTCTAGAGTAGTTAAACCACATTCTTTCAGGCGATCTTCATAACTAATGTATCTCAGTTCTGGAATAATTTAGTTGCTCTCCTCTGTATGCATTCAAGCGTATCTATATCCTTCCTACGATATGGTCTCCACGCTTGTATACAGTAAATGAGGTCTAACTACTGCATTATACAGAGGTATAATTAGCTATTTTCCTTATATATTATGTTTCGCCTAATCAATCCAAGAATTTGAATACCCTTTGAAGCTGCAAATACACACTGCTCCGAAACTTTCATATCATACTTTTACAGTAGTACCCAGAACAGTATCTCCCATTTTACAGTTTACATCCAAGTTCCCATGTCCTGCTTGTAGGCATTTACATTTCCCAAAATTGAACAACATCTGCCATTTCTCAGACCATTTCATTAATCTGTCTAGATCGTTTTGTAAATGTTGTTTATCACCATCAGTGTTAACCTTTCTAAACACTTTTGTGTCACCCGCAAATTTCAGTACGTTACTTGTTATATTGTCGTCCAAGTCATTGATATATATATTAAGAATAATAAAGGTCCTAATACTGATCCTTGTGGTACCCCACTCGAAACTGATTTCCAGTTTGAAACTTCTCCATCTACTACAACACGTTGTCTTCTGTCAGTCAGCCATTGTTCTATATAGTCAATTATGCCATCCCCGATACCATGGGCTTTTAATTTAAGTAGTAATCTTAGATGTGGCATTTTGTCAAAAGCTTTCTGAAAAAACTAAGTAGATAGTATCTACTGGCGATCCCTCGTCTATCCACTTAGTGATTTGTTCCAAAAAACATAATATATTTGTTAAGCATGACCTCGCTTTTAGGAATCCATGTTGAGATGAATTTAATAATGTATGCCTACTTTAATTTTACTTACATGTCAACCCTGCTTAACTCCATTAAACATATACTAAGATAATAATGTTTCANTATCCAGGTTGAAACATTATTATCTTAGTATTATCTTAGTATATATATATATTATATATATATATATATTATATATATATATATCCATTTACCATTCAGACTCTGCATCACTGATGTCATATATAGTTCGCATTACACTGGTGCCGATGGGTCTATCAGTGCATGAGTGTGTACGCGTGTAGGTGTACATTATCCAGGTGGACGGCAACTGGTTCTATACTTGTCTGGCTCCAGACCTACCTTGTCGAGTCACTATCAAGCACATTCATGGTTCTCACGAGGGCTGCCCAACGATATGTTATATATCATGATAGGATTAAAACTACGAAACTGAAAGGAACTCCATAAAATCCTTATTATAACTATTGTTTGTTCTTACTGTTTTTATTATTTATACGTATTGTTCTTATATTTTGTTACTGGGTCTTCAGACCTGTTGGAACTAAGTAGTAACTCTTTTAAAATAAACAAAACTGCATTGTATGGGGTTTACTGGAACCGCCTCAGTGTCAGCTCTCATGAGAACCCTACTTTTACATATGTATATCTTTAAAACCTTGGAAAATATGGATAATAAAGGGTAATTTTTTGAAGTTATGACTTCAGTACAATCACACTAACACGAATTAAACACCAAGTGACAACCACACGTGTGTGTGTGTGTGTCTTATTCATATATAACGGCATATAGTTCAACATTTAATCGTCAACAAAATGCAAGGCTAGTGTATTTTGTTGTGAACGGAGAGTCTTGAGAACATCATGTGTTGGGATACCGAGAATGTATCGAGTAAATGTTCAACAAAGCATACGCAAAGGTAAATAAAAAAAAATAGTAAATAGCAGTATGTTCTGTTCGATAAACAATACACCAGTTAAATTAGCCTCGATAAAAATATGAACCTGTGATAAAAATCTAATAGACCTATATTTTAGCATGGGGTAGTTTTTGGCGATACCGAGCGGATGATTCTGTCCAGGATTTAAAATATTAGTGAGCGTTATTTATATTTTATGGCAATTATATCGTGGACGGTACCAAGCATATACCGGTACTACACGATGCCGAGCGAATACAAATAATAGCACGCAAAAATGATGCATCATCGCAGAGACAAACAGGCAAGCGTTGATGTACTACGTAGACGAAGATTCGATCCTATGTTAGTATATTGTATTACTTTTGAAATCGAACAATGGCGAAGCATAAATGTGATATGTTATATACTCTTTCCATATCATCCCTGTATATATTATTTATGAACGATAGTGGGGAAATCATTATTTTCCATCGTGCCAAGTTGCCGTTGGAATGCTTCAGGCAAAAATGGGGATCTTGTGTTAGAAAAAGGTGGTGTTGGATGAATTATATACTATGGTATACACTCACTCTTGGTACATGCGTACATGTCCAACCATTTCTGGGGTTTCTAATAGTGAGCCACTGTATTGAAATCGTAAATTTATTAATGAAAAAAGTGGTATTTTAATACAGAAAAAGTCCTGCTCACACATGTATTGCAACGGAAGTGTCGACATTGTAACTGTAACTACCAGTTCGTGCTATTATTAATTCCCAAGTACACATAAACGCACATATCAATAATTTTAGTTCGGTACGACGTAGGTGCATTTAACACGATTTCATATGAGTTATTTCCATGGTGTTTATATGTATGAACTTGGTTTGAATTGCGTTAATATAGTGTATATGCTCAGTATCCGAATGTATGCGCTCGAATAGGTACATATACGATTACATATTTCATACATCCGGTGTGGCTGGAAACCGTGTGCTGGCAGTAGCACAAATGGCTACAAATTAGCAATGATCACGGATTTATCGAATATAAATAAGACAAAGGAAGACACCAACTGTAGGGCAACACAAGTACGTCACAAAATGAGCGCCCAATTGTGAATATTAATATAATTTAACTAATCATTTATGCAAGGCTGTAAAAGGCGTCCTCAAGGTACAATACATCCTGTTTAATTCATTATAATATTTGTGTGCATTATATGTTGTCAGGTGAGGCCTTTTGAATGTTGTATTTTGTTATGTTAATGTGTTGTTAATACTAGTATTGTAAGATTGGTTTATGTTTTAATAGATACTTTATATACTCTGGTATGTTAAGAAATTGACTTTCATGAAGTGGATGGAATTCCACCAAAACTACTAATGGATACAGTAAAAAAAATTAGTATACCACTTGTAAGAGTGTTCAACTTGTCATTAAAAGAGGGAGTTGTTCCTTTTGAATGTAAAGAAGCAAATATCAAACCATTATTTAAAAAAAGGTTCGAGAAATAAGTCAGAGAATTACAGACTAGTAAGTTTAACGTCAGTGCTTTGTAAATTATTAGAAAGGTTAATTAAAGGCCACATGGTGGAATTCCTTGTTAGGCATACATTATTAAATTCATCTCAACATGGATTCCTAAAAGCGAGGTCATGCTTAACAAATATGTTATGTTTTTTGGAAATCACTAAGTGGGTAGACGAGGGATCACCATAACATTGGAGATACTGTTCTAGGTACTACTAAAAAAAAGGACTTAGGAATACCAATAAGTGCTGATATGAAAGTTGCAGCTTCAAAGGGTAATCAAATTCTTGGGTTGATGAGGAGAAACATAACATACAAGGAAAAAAGCTAATTATACCTCCATATAAACCAACAGTCTCATTTAGAATACTGTATACGCTTGAACGAATACAGAGGAGAGCAACTAAAATTACTCCAGAACTGAGACACCTTAGCTATGAAGAATGCCTAAAAGAATGTGTATTAACAACCTTAGAGACAATGAGGCTAAGAGGAGATGAGTTTGAAGTTTCTAAGAAAATATTGAAAGAAATATGTTTTTCTCACTCAAGAAAGATAGTAGAAGTCGAGGACATGAGGTAAAATTAGTAAAGGATCAGTGTAGATTGGGTCTTCAGGAAGTACTCGTTCTCACAGAGGACAATAAACGAATGGAACAAATTGTGTGTGGATTGTGTAACTGCTAGCAGCGTGAATATGTTTAAAAACAAGGTTGACACATATTTCAGGAGGGCGGGTTACACGAAGATACAAGTTATTGGACTCTCGATAAGCCAATGGCTTCCTTGTCAACTTGCCATCTGGGCCTTTGGCTTGGATAGGAAATATCTTGTTAAAGCTGTACATATGAAACATATTTTTATATTTTAACAAATGAAAATGTATTTAGGAGAAATATATTTATCACCTATATATCAAATGATAAAACATGTTTTTTGGTAAATTTATGTGAATCAATTTTATATTGTAGATTGATTATGCAGCTGCCTTTCTTTCGTGAAAGGCAGCAAAGAAATAAATAAAACATAGGATGAAATAAAACATCTAAAGACTACTACAAAAACTTCAGGGAACACAAGTACACGCTCAGTATCACCCATTGCTTGTACACTAACACAAGTACACGCTCAGTATCACCCATTGCTTGTACACTAACACAAGTACACGCTCAGTATCATCCATTGCTTGTACACTAACACAAGTACACGCTCAGTATCACCCACTGCTTGTACACTAACACAAGTACACGCTCAGTATCACCCACTGCTTGTACACTAACACAAGTACACGCTCAGTATCACCCACTGCTTGTACACTAATACAAGTACACGCTCAGTATCACCCACTGCTTGTACACTAACACAAGTACACGCTCAGTATCACCCACTGCTTGTACACTAACACAAGTACACGCTCAGTATCACCCACTGCTTGTACACTAACACAAGTCAGCTCCACTGATTCCATCTTCACCAACACACAACCCATGTACAAGCCCCGTACCATCAGATCCTACCAGTCAATCAAACTTTCCTGACATGTCTTCACATGCAATGGATACACTGGAGTTGACAAAGCAACTTGACATTACGCCAAGGCCACAAAGGACAAAAGCCCAACTCCCTTTACCACAACGATGCATCGTATAATGGTGCCAAGACAACACTCAAAAATACTTTATTCGAACCAGCCAGCAACTCCCAAATTAAAACACAAATGTGAAGAAAGTGGATCACAGTCATCAGTAAAAAAGTGTCCGTGTCGATGGATAATATATTTAACAAGAAGAAAACTACAAACATTACGAAGACAATAATTAAAGTCACATTGAAGATGTTGGTAAGACACCTTCAAGAGGGACGTAATGTGGGTCGAATGAGGGGAAGAGGTCACTTCTCACTGACAGACACAATGCAAAACATTTACAAGTCGTTCTGCCTAAATTGCAGCATTCTGCAGGGAAAGGTTGACAACCATCAGGTTCACTCAGAGGCAGTGTGTCTATACCAGTGTCACACCAACATGCCCATCAAGGTGACGGCGTGCAAGGTATTGTCAAAATCCCCATCAACATTTTATTTGATAAGTGATGAAAATGTAATTGAGAAAATACTTAATTTAACCAGATTTAACAAGATTGCCATCCAAGGCAAAGACCCAGATGGCAAGTGGGCAAGGAAGCCATTGGCTTATCGAGAGTCCAACATTTTTTATCTGTGTAAACCGTCCTCCTGAGATATGTGTCAACCTTGTTTTTAAACATATTCACACTGCTAGCAGTTACACAATATGTAAATAATGAGAACAATAAAATTCAATTAGTGGCTGAAGAAAGAGGTAAAATACAAGGGCAACGCAAACAAGACAATTAAGCTACAGGAAGGAAAGGAAAGGAAGTAGGAAAAGACAAATCTTCTGCTAAAACAAATCTTCTGCTAAAACATATCGTGAGTGAACTCCCAGAATGCCACAGTACGAGGACACCAGGCACGTCAAAGGGAAGCTTAGACCAATGAAGGAAGTCATGTGCCAGATGCACATCGGTCTGTGTAATTGCGTTCATTGTCTCTTCAACGAGTTACTGCAGTTTGTGGTTTTTGTACCCTTCAATGAGTTACTGCTGTGGGTGGCTGTACTCTTCAGTGAGTTACTGCCCCACTTGTCACACATCGTTCATTTCAAACAGTGCTGTTGTGTGTGTATTGTACCATATTTATGTGTGTGTGTGTGTGCGTGTGCGTGTGCGTGCGTGCGTGCGTGCGTGCGTGCGTGCGTGCACGCGCGCGCGCGTGCGTGTATTGTACCATATTTATTTGCAGTTGTTGTCTCTTTAGTGTGTTACTGCTCTGAGTGGTTGTACTCTTCAACAAGTTACTGTTGTAGGCAGTTGTCTCTTCAATGAGTTACTGCCCCAGTTATCACATATCGTTCATTCAAACAGTTATATGAGGTCTGTATGCATATTGTACCACTTATATTTGCACAACTGTTTGTTGTGATGTTATGCACTAGCAATCTCAGAGCAGTATCTCAGTACCAGTCACGATTTAAAAATGTTGATGCCTGCCTATTCTCGGTCACGCAAACAGTGATATGAGGTTTATCCAGTACGTATTGTAACACATGTATAAATCCAATCTTAAACTACCATTCGAAAACTCCCGCCAAAATTTTCATTATTCCGGTTAGGTGCACAATGTAAACAACACAGATAATTAAGGCTAGACAAAATTTAGTAATAACGTAGGTAAAGCTGCACTCCCAACCTGAGTCATCTATAGAGTAACAGGCAATTTCAACCAAGGCGTCTTTTACTCAGAGTAGCCCTGGGACAGAATTACGTTTTCTCGTCGAGCACGGCACACTGTCACTAGTCACAACGCCTTGGAAACCCCTGCACGTACTCTTAGTACAACAGTACGCATATGGTAAGTGTTACATGGAACTTTCTGGAATTACGGAAATGAGTGGAAGTAATCAACACATAGAAATTTAAACCTGGTGAATATGAGGCACTGGGGAAACCCGGATGCATGTGGTTTTGCTTAAAATGCAAACCAAAAATAGAAAAAAATATTCTCAATGAGAAAGTTATCGAAGAGAGATGCGAGATGTATTTCAAAACTATGAACACGAGAGTTGAGGCCATAGAGAAGAAACTGGATGCTAAATGCGATAGTAAAGAAGTAAAAGAAATCGTAAGGCAGGAAATGGATGCATTACATACATGTAGACCAAATGATGATGAAAGCATGAACCTACTAACCACCCAAAATAGTGGATTTGTTGTGGAGGAAACAGTAAGAGAAATCAATGAAAGAAAAAATAGGGAAACAATTTTTCTTATATTCAATGCCCCAGAACCAAAAACAAACCTAAAGGAAGAGAGGGTGAGGATAGATATGGAGTTTGTTGAAGGGTTGTGTAATGAGGTGTGCAATCTGAACCTAGTCGTAAAAGATGAGATAACCAAAGTTATCAGGCTAGGTAAAAAACAAACAGACGGAGGTAAAGTGATACTGAGCAAAAACCCAGACCTCTCAAAGTAGTAAAGAAAGACACTAACAAAAAGATGGAATTGTTCAAACGACTATCAAACTTACGAGATGCAGATGACAAATAAAAATGTATCAGCATCCAGCACGACTTAACAAAAAAAGAAAGAGAGGAAGGAAGGAAATTCCTAGAGTAGGCCAGGACAAGAGATAAATGATGAGGGGAAATGGTTGTACAGGGTGAGAGGCCCACCATGGGCCAGAAAAATTGTAAGATTCAAACCTCGAAGGGACGAGGAGTAAGACAAGAAAGATCAGATCATCTAAGCAGAAAAACACTGTAAATACAAATTATACACATAAACAGTTAAAATGTTTCTACACCAATGCTGGTTGTCTAATCAATAAATTTATTGAGTTCAAAGCTCGAGTCGAATCACATATAAGTGTATGGTGATTGCGATCACTGAGGTTAAACCGAAAAACCAGAAATTTATATTAAACACAGCTGACATGGGTTTCAGTGATTATGATTTATACCATAACATTGATAAGCAAGGAAGAGGTGTTTGTATATATATATATATATATATATATATATATATACCCACAAAACACAAAACCCTTCGTATCTTTAGTAGAAACCAACTTTCAAGAATCGATATGGGTTGAGATAAAACTAAACAAAAAAGAAAATTTTCTGATAGGATGTGTATATAAAAGCCCGGGCAGCTCTGGCACCAATAATGAACAATTAAATGAACTGATTAGTGCGGTAATGTGCTATAAACATTCACATCTTCTCACGCTTGGAGATTTTAACTACCCCAACATAGACTGGCAAAACTGGTACACACTCTCAGAGAATACTGATAGCCCAGAAACTAAATTTAAAGAAGGAATAAGAGATAATTTCCTCTTCCAACATGTCACACTCCCCACAAGGGGGCGATTAGGAAATAAATCGAACATTCTTGATTTAGTTTTCACCAATGAAAAAGGTATGATAGATGAACGAATTTAGGTGCTATGCAGAAATAGCAAGCCATACACGACTTAAATATTATTACAACCAAGGGGATTATAATAGTATGAAGACGAAACTAGACCACACAGACTGGGGCGAAATACTTGGCACGAGCACTATAAACCATCAATGGTTAGGTTTTAAAGAATATATTAAAAAGATAGAGGATGAATTCATCCCTGACCGACTTGTGAATAATATTAACAGACATAAAGGAAAAGTACCCCTAAACAAGGAATCAGTAAAGAAAATTAAGTAAAAGCAGACTTTGTGGAAACGTTATATGGAGAAAAAAGAAGGAAAATACTATACTGAATATTGTAGGGCTAGAAATCAAGTATGCAAATTAACGAGGAGGATACAGAAGGAATTTGAGATGAAGCTAGCAACAGAATCTAAGACAAACCCAAAAGCAGTATGGAAATATATGAACTCCAAAACCAAGAATCGGGAAGGTGTTTCAGATCTGAACACAGACCCTAAAGATCCTAAATCTAGACTCACAGATTCTGATAGGGAAAAGGCAGATGTCTTAGGAAATTTTTTTTCAAGTGTTTTTACTATAGAGCCAGATGGTGATATCCCTCATATTCCACCAGTGAAGTTAAGGCACAACATGGAAGAATTGACTATTGATGAGGAAATGATTAAAAAAAGACTTGATAACCTTAATGTGTGTAAATCGGTAGGGCCAGATGGTGTTCATCCTAGGTTGTTGAAAGAGCTATCTAATCATCTATGTAAACCACTAGCTAGGCTATTTAATAATTCACTGGCTGTGGGTGAACTACCAAAGGAATGGAAACAGGGAAGGATCTCAGCCATATTTAAGAAGGGTAATCGAAAAAACGCAGGAAATTATAGACCAGTCAGCTTAACAAGTATAATATGTAAATGTATGGAACAATGTGTCAAAGATCATATTGTCAATCATATGATTAGGAATAAATTATTTAGTACGCAACAATTTGGTTTTATTAAAGGTCGATCTACGGTACTCCAATTATTAAATGTTATTGACTCATGGACCAAAGCTTTAGATAGAGGGGAATCTGTAGACGTTGTATATTTGGACTTCATGAAAGCATTTGACACCGTCCCTCACAAAAGATTGATAGGCAAACTTAAATCGTATGGTATAGAGTATTACACACTAAGATGGATCCAGGCGTTCTTGTCTGACCGGGTACAGCAGGTCAATGTAAATGGTACAAATTCTGAGTGGGCAAATATAACAAGTGGTATTCCACAGGGCAGTGTCTTAGGACCGATCCTATTTGTTTTATACATAAATGATCTTCCTGAGAATATAGTTTCGAATGTATATATGTTTGCGGATGATACAAAGGTTTTCAAAACGATTACTAGTCCAAATGACCAGCATACACTACAGAACGACTTAGATTATTTAACATCTTGGTCAAGTAAATGGTTATTAAGGTTCCACCCAGATAAATATAATTTAATGCACGTAGGGAAAACAATACAGCAAGAGTATGCATACAACCTGAAGATAGATAATACTGCCCATGAATTAGGAGGAATAGAAGAACAAAAAGACATTGGGGTTATAATTGATTAAAACCTAGAATTTAATAAACACATCAACCAAAGAATTTACAAAGCAAACAGTATCATGGCAGTTATTAGAAGGTCCTTTACAACCCTAAATCAATATTATTTTGTGCCATTATATAAAGCTTTAGTTATGAGTCATCTAGATTATGCAATATCAATATGGTCTCCTTATAAACAGAAATACAAAAATGCCATCGAAAATGTGCAGAGACGAGCAACAAAGCAGCTTCCTGGTATAAAGAATATTTCTTACAAGGAAAGACTTCAGAGATTGAAACTTCCTACACTTCATATACACGAACTCGTATATAAACTGCTCCAAGGGAAATATGACAGTGATGTATCTAACATTGTCAAGCTGCACAAAGACAGTGATACAAGGGAAGGAACAAGGGGTCATAGTTTGAAATTATTTATAGAACGTGCTTGTACAAATGTTAGAATAGAAAGCTTATCACTTAGAGTTACCAGATTATGGAATGATCTACCGGAAATAGTTGTAACTGCCCCAAGTGTCAACTCATTTAAAAACTGTCTAGATAGACATTTGAGTACTGAGGAGTTTCTCTACAACTACAAAGCTGCCTTGCCAGGAAGTCGTAGAGCATTCCAAGGGAAAGTTGAAGATCTGACCACCGAGGCCACCGCCTACGGTCAGGAAGAACCTAAGTAAGTAAACCTAAGTAAGTAAACAGGGATTTGCACAATTGCTGTGATGTTATGCACCCACAAACTGAGAACAGTAGCCTATCTCTGTCTCAGTTATGATTGCAACAGTTTGTTGCCTTCCTATTCTCAGACATGTCTCCGTCCTGTGAGCATTGCACCACTTGCATTTACACAATTATGCCATTAGTTGCACCTTCCATACCAGCAATCTCAGAGCTGTATATATGTACCAGTTTTGATTGCATTTGTTTTATAACACAAGTTTTTGGCTGTGTGAGCAGTCAGAGAGCAGTATCTCTGTAAATATAACACAGCAATGGAACAATTGTTACTGTGTAGGCACAGTGTCTGACTTTTGTTTATCATGTTTATCTAATTTGTAGCAGTGTTGAAGTGTGTAATCAATATAAAAAAAATTATTATAATATATGATTTAGTAATTTGTGTAATTGACTATAGTTGGTAGGTCAGTTACTATGTTAAATCAAAACAAAAATCTTGGTTTTAGGCCTATGCACCTATACAAATTAATAAAACAATAATTTGCAACTACAGTCAAGAATATCATGCCAGTGGTTTACTGGGAAAACTAAATTCAACTAGTTAACTTCACAAATTAACTTAACGAAACTTTCAAAATATTAAAACATTAATGAATTCCTGTATGGGTGAATATACAGGAATGCAGAGTTTTACAGGTGGCAACAGTCGTGAAATGAATTTACTTTTTTTGCTTTTCCTCAATTCAAAGCCATTCTACGAACTATAATCTATCTGAAACCACTACTGGCAGCGACATTTGTTGCTTGATAATGCAGGATGGGATTGTATACAAGTCTTCTTCTTTCGTGTCCTTCACACAATGTGTTGCCACTTGCGGGCGCACGCCTTTGCTCGCTCAGTGACAGTGACGAGGTCTTCTGCGGTGCAGGCCTCATCCAGTAGTCGACAGCAGAGGAGGTGGGCCATCGCCTGCAGTTCCCCACAGTTGCAGTTCAAAGACTGGGTGTCATCAATGTATCCCCACCTCCTCATCGTACTTTTAACACGGCCAACGCCAGTGCGTTGGCGGTTCAGAGAACGCCAACAGAGCCATGCTTGGTCAGACCCCGCTGGCAGGGATTCAGCCGCCTCTAATCCCATTTTATTGGAGGCTGGTATATCAGCTATTTTGCTGTTCCACATCTGTATTCTAGTGATACTAGGAGACGAGTCGAGCGGTGTCACTGTGTGCATGAAGCTCTTCCGCGACTTCAGTCGGCTAGCAGCTGGCATATGGTTGAACAGTTGGTGTCTGGTATCTGTCGTTAGTCGTGATCGTTCCATGCGGCTGGCAACAGTTCTCCTGATTTGAGGGGGAGCTGTGTCATGTATACAAGTGATCCTTGACGATTTTTAATCTGATGTTCTCTACGTCACAAAGAGCCTCCCTTGATTAAAGTTATCATAAAGTTACTGTAAACACTAGATACAACTTGATAGTGAAAGTTATGTGTAAAATGTAGGTAGAACTTGCGACGGATAACAATTTTAACAGTTGACAAAATCAAATTTCGTTGCAGGGCTGCGAAAGATTAGAACAGAGTACTCTTAATTGCCACCTGGCGTATAGTACATGTGCCCAAGTGAGAATCATCTCCACTTTGCCCCCATTCCGAAACTGCCCGCAACAGATGCACTAAAATCGATTCGATTGGCGACTGATGGAATCGGCGATGTCGAATTAACTATAAACGTGGCCTTTGCTTGCATGTCGGAATGGGTACCATATTTAATCTACAATACAGCTGTTTCTGTTATAGCGGCCCTATATTCTAAGTACAGGAAGGAACTGAAATCACTGCTGGAAAATGTGCAGTTCGATATGTACTACAAACATCCGGTGTTATCGCCCAGGGCAGGGGTCATGCTAAGTTTACACCGTCCACTAGCGCCTACAAAAAGTGCACATACGTCTACACCAGGCTTGATTGTGGACGGTGTTTAGTATGACGGATAGCCACTGAACACCGTCCACAAGCAAAACAGTTAAAATGGTGTTTACACTGTTGGCAGTCACGTTGCTGGTGTCGGTGACCCATGATCACGGCGTGGCCGGTGGTGTTATTGGAATGGGGAGCTATCGCAGTATTATCTATCACGACTTTGCTACTGTTGATGTGCAGTAATCACTCATTACATTTATAAAAAAAATTATGTATCATATGGTTCATATTAGTAACATTAGGTATACCTAAAATTAACCATGCATCACCTGCCCTGTATTTTTTTGTGTGGTGCGGTAGCATAGCGGTTAGAATGTCGGGCTCTCAATCTTGCTGCCAATTTCGTTCAACCCATGTTGCCACAGTTCACTCAGCTAAACGAGTACCTGGCTTCAGACAGAGGTGGATATCTGATCGAATAGCCTTTGTGCAACAATTGCAGCATGGCTGAATGCTTCCCAGAGAAGTCGAGGTAGCGTTGGAATGGACAGGTCTGCCAGGGAGTGAAGGGTAAAGTGCTTTGAACAGTCCTGAGGACTGGATACTGGGCTATATAAGAACGTACCTTTTTAAACTGTATTTCACCTTTCATACCTAATAGTAATGCAGTATGAAAGCAGCATGAAACGCGGACCCTGAACTGTGTTTGGTGTGGTTAGGTTCTGGATAATTACCTTCTAGGATATTGTGCTGAGGTTTTATTGCAGAATGTCCTTCTCTACAGTTAGTGAGTCCGTCAGTTTTTTCCATTTCAATGCATGGGATCTTTTACTTCCCCTGGCATAGACACCAGATAGAATTAGAAGGGACCAACAGACAAAGTGGGGTGAACGAAATTGTTCAAGCTTCGAAACGGTGGAGGTGGAATCGAACCACCGTCCTCTCGATCGATAGTCGTGTGCTTTAACCACTAGACCACCACTCACCACATGGTCATCCTAAACACTGTCCACAACCGTCCAGTATTGCCCGCCAAATAATTTTGTAATAGCATAAAGTAACTAATACCATATGTGACTTAACAGTGTTTTGGGGTTGAGGACAGTGTTTAATATGACCTCCGGAGGTAACAGTGGACGTTGTCACTGGTGCATTTTGCAGGGCTATTTGGACCACAAAATGCCCTAAAATGCAATATTTGAGCATCTTAATAAACATATTTTGAAAACACTCATACAAATTTATGATTGATTCTGTTGAGTGGATTGAACTGTTAATATCTGATCAATGCTCCTCTTGCAGACATCTGCACAACTGCTTCCAGGCTGTTCTGGACCATGGTCAACGAGTGTCCAGTATTGCCGCCAATGCCTACAGCCAGCATTGCATTGTGACGGACTACAGTGATTCTGTAAGTTGAGAGAAGGCCACACAACTTGGCTTTTCATTAGGTACTGCACGAGAGCACTTATGTTCTCCAACTTCTCCATCAAGTTACAAAACAGAGTGACCTCATAAAAAAGGTGTCCATACAACTTACTGTTGTAACTTCCTTCTTTTTATTTCAAATGACACATTCTTTGGTGTGCTTTTGCATCACATGATGCCCGATCACTGTAGAATGTCTCAGATGGATGTCTTTAACGTCCTTGATTTGGTCGAGGTTTGAGCACGTGCTCCAGATGTCGGCCTTTAAATACTAGTCTGCTATTTTGACTACTACAGTTTTTGTGGTCAGTAATAAACAATTTTGTATATCAAATTCAAGTGTGCCTGCAGCACTGAGGTCAACACCATCTGAAACATTTCACAGTGATCAGACATCATTGTACCGACAGTGCCAGCTGTTCAGTCACATGTGAAGATGTTAATTGATGTGCTTCACTAAATTAAGTGACTGCTGTTTTTGTTCACAGTGGATGCAGTTTAAGAATAAATTTGAGAAAAATATACTATATACTCACATTTGGTGATTAAGCATTGCATTGCATTGTATTTACCCAGAATGAGTTGGTGTTTCACATTCGCATTTACACCAAAATATGTCTGCACATCAGGGAAAAGGAACTGGGTGCTAATATGAACAGGGATTTTGATGCAGGAGAGTTCCTATGTGATGCTGGCTGGTATCCGGATGCTGAGCAGGTGTTTTGTTCAAGTCTACAAGTTCTGAAACAAATGCAGGACGATCTACACTCTGCCTGGAAAGCCTGCAACTGCTGTATTCAAGTTTAGGTGCATAGCTTTAATGCATCTCTGTTGTACAGCCACTGTTGTTCCTGGCTGCTGCACCCCCTCAATGCCTACTGTAAGTTTGGCGAGGCTGAGAGGATGTGGTAGGAGACACAGACCTTCCTGGAGAAGCTGCAAGCGGCCAACTGTCCTGTCAACTCTGCCGTCCTCCACTCCGAGTACTGCACACTGCTGTTTGCCAAGAGTCTACAACAAAGTGAGGTCAACATCCATAGTTCATTGAATTATATCCTACAATAATATGTAAATAAACTTAATCAATCCCGAAAAACCTGTGGTGGTTAACATGATCTGCATGGTTAGGCCAGTTGTTATCGTAACCTACTATAATATAATATTACATTATGAGCTGTGCCTCCGTCGCCACTTGAGTCAGATCATTTGCATCCATTATGCACAGAAGATGTGTACTGCATTACACCGGCGGTACCAGTCGCTCTGTCGGTTGGTTCGAAACTTTGGAGAGCACGGTGGCGACTCCTCATCCATGTGCAGTGACACCGAATGTCCCTGTCTAACTCGCCGTTGACGAATACTTCAGATCAGACAGCTGTGGGTGACACTAGCAAAGATTCGTACCATAATAAGCAAATATATATCGTGATAAGCATACCTGTTATTTTTTTTCAAATTTTATTCACTTAAAAAAGCATGGTACTAATTTATTGTTTCTATCTTCATCATCTGGAAGATGTGTCCCATGATAGTTATTCACGATACTTCTCCATTGGCGTTTGTTCTGTATAACTATGTTAAGTTCAGATTTCTTTGGATAAGGTTGGTGTGGTGTTCTCCGGTTGGTTCTCTGGTTTTGGTTGTAAAATAACCAGCTCTCTCACCACATTGTTACTTCTGGAAGAGTGACCTGCAAATTTGGCTCACCTGTGTCTGAATGTCTTCGAGATATTTGGTGTTTCTGTGTCACGTATCATTCTCTATTTGTCAGGTGTTATGTCCAGGAGATGAGGAGTGCTTGTTTCCATAATTTGATGATAAAGCACCCATCTTTTGTTTGCTATCCAGTAGTTTTTACTAGTGGATCTCTTAATAAGATTTAATTTGATCATCTTTTAGGCATTTCGCTACTGCTACAGCTACAGGATGATGGAGAAAATTACCCTGTCACTATGATCGAGGGTTAGTCCGCAGTAATACAGTATTTATTTTTTTAGGTATTTCTTTTACGATCTACACATGTATTTGTCATTATTTTATTTGTTATCATACATTGTTTTGGAGGAAGCATAAATATTGACATATTAAGTACAGGATAAATAACAAATGTGAAATGGTTAATTGTTCATATAAAAATTACATGAACATCAAGATTCACTGAACTGGAACAGATGTATAACATGTATCGAGTTAATGATCTTAAAGGTATTAAACAAACTTATTTATTTGTAATTAAACCAAAGAAAAATGCATCAAAATTTAATTGTAGTGTAAAAAAGTCATTGATTGACCTTCAAAGGTGACCTAGTTCCTGGGGGTCGGGTCATTTGGATGGATTATGTAATGTGGCTTTGTGAATGTTGTAGAGATGTAGGCTTGTGTGGTGAAGAGAGAACTCAAGAAGGCGGAGATGCTTTTTAAATGTGCCGGAAAACATGTTAGGTACGTTATTTCGCTCTTTTCTATGGTGACTGTTTAGGTTAAATTTACCTGTATAGAAAGGACCTATGAAATAGTGAGATCCAGTGAAGTGCTGGTCTCTTGAATTTACTACATTATGTCAACATTTTCAACGAAGTACCGAAAAGCTACCATAAAATATAAGGTTGTTATTAGCATTAAGGTGGCTGGGGCGGCTAGCGTGTCAGTTGATTTTTTTCTTCATAACATGCTAGGATGTACTGAACTAAACGTCGACACCACAAAAAAATCACCCAGCGCTAACGTCATATTTTGCCACTCCATCCTTTAAAAACACAGTCCTTTTGGAAATCCCCTTGAGTTCCTGGAGAAGCGACAATGTTTCCATAGTAACAACCGTGTGCGCTACGATGTTCGAACCAGCTATATTCGCTCGCCGAGAAAGCACACCACATCATCTGGTTACTGTAATGTTAGTACGCATCAGTGAGCGTTAACTTAGTTTATCGTGCCTTTGACAAACGGAAATGCTGACCCATATTTGACCTGGTGACCCCACGGGATAACGGACCAATCAAAATGACCATACACGTACCCTGCCATGCACAACTACAAGTACAGATTCAAAGGCTATTGTGCCTGCAAATTAAGGGGACATGTCAATATTACAAATGGCCATTATGTTTTGTTAACAATACATAAAACCCCAGTGAAAAACTGTAAATTTCAACACAAAAACAAGCATTTGTTGAAATTGTGTTTTCATTGATAACCAGGAAATGATGTTTAAAATGCAATTTGCATATGAACACGTCTTACATGCACACAACGTAATACAGCAGTAAATTACGATTGATGAAGGGTTTGTATCAAAAATACACTGCCACTTTAAGCTGTCATTCAACTTTTGTTTAATTCATTCACGGTGGTGTAGCAGACATAATTTGTTTATGGTAACCAAAATCTGCTATAAAGCTATCAGTTACACCGTCATATTTATATGTATGTCATTTATTTCTTTGGNTATTAAACAAACTTATTTATTTGTAATTAAACCAAAGAAAAATGCATCAAAATTTAATTATTGTGTAAAAAAGTCATTGATTGACCTTCAAAGGTGACCTAGTTCCTGGGGGTCGGGTCATTCGGATGGATTATGTAATGTGGCTTTGTGAATGTTGTAGAGATGTAGGCTTGTGTGGTGAAGAGAGAACTCAAGAAGGCGGAGATGCTTTTTAAATGTGCCGGAAAACATGTTAGGTACGTTATTTCGCTCTTTTCTATGGTGACTGTTTAGGTTAAATTTACCTGTATAGAAAGGACCTATGAAATAGTGAGATCCAGTGAAGTGCTGGTCTCTTGAATTTACTACATTATGTCAACATTTTCAACGAAGTACCGAAAAGCTACCATAAAATATAAGGTTGTTATTAGCATTAAGGTGGCTGGGGCGGCTAGCGTGTCAGTTGATTTTTTTCTTCATAACATGCTAGGATGTACTGAACTAAACGTCGACACCACAAAAAAATCACCCAGCGCTAACGTCATATTTCGCCACTCCATCCTTTAAAAACACAGTCCTTTTGGAAATCCCCTTCAGTTCCTGGAGAAGCGACAATGTTTCCATAGTAACAACCGTGTGCGCTACGATGTTCGAACCAGCTATATTCGCTCGCCGTGAAAGCACACCACATCATCTGTAATGCTAGTACGCATCAGTGAGCGTTAACTTAGTTTATCGTGCCTTTGACAAACGGAAATGCTGACCCATATTTGACCTGGTGACCCCCACGGGATAACGGGCCAATCAAAATGACCATACACATACCCTGCCATGTACCACTACAAGTACAGATTCAAAGGCTATTGTGCCTGCAAATTAAGGGGACATGTCAATATTACAAATGACCATTATGTTTTGTTAACAATACATAAAACCCCAGTGAAAAACTGTAAATTTCAACACAAAAACAAGCATTTGTTGAAATTGTGTTTTCATTAATAACCAGGAAATGATGTTTAAAATGCAATTTTGCGTATGAACACGTCTTACATGCACACAACGTAATAAAGCAGTAAATTACGATTGATGAAGGGTTTGTATCAAAAATACACTGCCACTTTAAGCTGTCATAAGATCTCGCTTACTGTTCATATGTGCACGAATACAGCTCCGGGAAGTTTGATGAGTACAGATGTGTTATTACGTGGCTGTGCGTGCATGCGTGCGTGCGTCTGAGGGGTGTGTATATGATGGAATTCATAGTCAGAATCAAATTATTCTTACAGTACAATCTATCACAATTTAGGGCAGTATTAAAAATAACCTGATTTCATTTACATTCAAAGACATAAAAGTATTCCTAAGCTCATAAAACACTAAGTTGTGACTAAGAAGTGTAATATTCCCAGTTTGCAATTAAATAATTTACGTTGTTACAGTTAACAATTAATCAAAATTCTTCATGAGAAAACTGGGCTGCCAGAGGTAAAGTTGGCTGAATAATATACAGGAACGGACCAAACAAAGATCACCGACCCTGCTACACACAACAGGAGACAGACCAAACTGGTGAAGACTCTGTGGAAATGTCACCCCTATGACCGTTCCAGCAATGGATGAAGGTGAAAGGTTTTTCTTTTGTCCAGTTGGGTAAGTAACCTCGTCTTGCAGTCTGTCCTTGGGGTGTCACAACTGGGGTGCATTCAGGGTGACAAATAGCGCTGTTTTTCGTCACAGCATGGCATGTTATTTTGTCATTCAAAGGGGACACAGTGTGCTCTGGATCATGCCTTGAAGGATAGTAAGCATCGTCACATCACCTTTAAAAATAATGTTGATGTCGCGAAAGTTTTTCAACTTCTAGCAGGAATTGTGATGCACCGAGTTAGTGTCCCAAATATTCCTGCTCTGTCGCGTTGTACAAAGAAAGTTCTTCAGATGTGGTTTGCTTCCTCTCACATGCCTGGTGCAGTTGACCTATAACTCTTGCCACTACATGTCTCCCTAAACGTCGACCTGGCCCCCCCCCAGAGATCCAGCCAGGCTGTCTCATTTATGGAGAAATTTAAGCAATTTTTTTCCATGCTTGAAATTCATAATAAATATGATGCATTTATAATGAGACTCCTTTTTGTGTTAGTACAGTCATGAAGTCCTTTCACATTTCAGAGAATTACACTTCATTCTAATTTCCGATGTTTTCGCGTGAGTGGATAATTTATGCACTGCATGTAATTGTGGATTGGAATAGAGGCACATACCACTCCAGGTATGGTAGAACCCTTTGTAACATTTGGTTATTGAGTATCCCATTTATGACGCAAGTTAGCACTAGTGCTTTGTACCATATGGCAGTGTACCGGTGTACTGGTATTTTTATGTGGTTTTGAAACCAGTAGTTTTATTCAATTGAACCGGTATTCCACACGATATGTTACATCTTCAACTGACAATACTTCTAAACCTTCTAAAACCACGTAAAAGTCACCGAATTTGAATGACAAGACAAGGCATTTGACACATCATGGTGCATACATTTCCTTCCATGTGAAGTGCGCATGTCCGAAGAGCAAATCGTATAAGCCCAGTACACAGTGTGGTACCACTGTTGGATTCACATGAACCCAGTCCACAGCGTGGCGTCACTGTTGGATTCACATGAATGTGTTTCCTGCACCGTAGTGTGAGGAACGCTTCTCTGAATGATTTGTAAACCAGATTACTTTCAAGCAAACACATATTACAGCGTTTTCTAACTACAAATAAATTTATTTCCAGCATCTATGCTGTTTCATGTATAAATATAATTCACTGAATAGGCTAGACAATTTGAAAACAATGGAAACTTTTTTCACAATGAATGCATAAGATTGAAAAAAAATTGATTATTTTTAGCATTTAGTCTTTCAATAGTATGTTTTTTAGATGCACCAGAAAAAAACTGTATATTATATAAAATATACCGTATAGAGCCATTACAGTACACAACACTAAATAGCATCATTGTGGTGGTAGGCAGATTTACAAATCTGACATTCAAATGCCACATTCTGGTGCATTTTAGGAGAAATTTATGATTTTGTACATATTCATTTCATTTAAAAGAAAAATTTTCATATTGTAGTAGAAACAGGTTAAAGCCCCCTCCTCAGATGAATCATGTTTGATGATGTAATGTGTGAATAGTTCAAGTAATATGTAAATAATTTGTACAGTTAGTTTAACAAAAGAGTGCATACTTTTGTTAAAATCATCAAACTAACTTACTTTGATCATTAGATTGGGTGCCTTGCAGAAGGGTGAATAACCTTGTGTTCTAGTAAAAACTCCGGACCACTTTTGCGGAATATTGACTAGACCTGGTCAGAAATAATGTAATAGCTTGTCTGATGATTTCATGTGAAAAAATTTACTTGACATTTAACTTGACTTGGCAGCCTGACAATGTTTCTGTTTGTCCCTTAGAGAGCACGCTGTCATAGCCATTGATATCATCACTCATCTTCTCCTGGAAGACCACCTCCTGGCATCCTCAAAAAGGGCCTTTATAAACTAAATCTTAATTTGGCTATTGCAAGTTGTAAATGTCCCTGAATCATTAGATCTGAGGGTGTGTGGCACTAAGTGGGAGGTTGACCCCCCAAGAAACAGGTGGGAGATGGGAGGTTGAGAGCCCTGACACTCTCCCATGGTACCTGGGAGGTGAAAAGTTGGCCCTAAAATGGTGGGAGATGGGACGACTCCCTGGTTAACTCAAGTTGGCAGTACAGTGAACCCCATTCCATTGGTCCTATTATTCATTCCATTGGTCCTATTATTCATTCCATTGGTCCATTTCTTCATTCCATTAGTCTTTTTCTTAATTCTATTCATCCATTTCTTTGTTCCATGGTCCTTTTCATTCTATTGGTCCTTTTCTTCATTCCACTTGTTCTTTTCTTCATACCATTGGTCCTTTGTTGTGTTACATCGGTCTTTATCATCATTCCATTGGTCCTTTTCTTAATTTCCGTTAGTCTATTTCTTCATGCCATCAGTTCTTTTCTTCATTCTACTAGTCGTTTGCTTCATTCCTATGGTCCTTTGCTTAATTTCATTGGTCCTTTACTTCATTCCATTGGTCCATTTCTCTTGGATGGGCATTATCTACCAAAACCGATATACATGGTTTTTGACATTTTGTGTAAGATTTTAAGTCTATCATTTATACCTAGTTGACCCTATCAGGGAGAAATAATTATAAATGTGTTCCTAATGTATAGAACGGTGCTGTGTTTAATATGATGTAATGTTCATTCATTCATTTTGCTGCCAGCATTGATTCATGAAGTAATTGTCATTGACAGCCACGACAAGGAGATAGAAACTCGTCTACTCCAGGAAGGCCATGACCTTCACCTTGCCTCACTACAGCTCGCCAGCTCTATCAATCGATGCACTTCTACAACGTCTCCGCAGTGTCATATTCTCTGTGTTGTAACCTGAAACAAACCTTTTACTGTAAGTTACCCTCACATTCCACAACTTATACCCTGCCACAGTCCTTTAATAGCACTAGCAAAAATTCCATCATCCAGACAGGATAACTTGGTAGTTCGTATATGACTGCCTTGATAACAACAATTTCAGGAGACACAACATCACCACAGAAATATCCATCTATGCATTGGCACTTGGTGCTGCTGGTCAGTATCTTGATGGCGTCTTGGAATCCAACTGTTGAAATTGCAGTGTAATATTAGCAGTTATAGTATATCTAATGATGCCATCTTGCCCTTGTATTACATAACTTGGGACAATTGTAGGAAAAATGCAAGTTTGGACGTATAGTTCACATAGCATTGATGAATAAAAAGGGTGATATGGTTGTTCGAAAAAAGTGACTTTTGGAAAAAGTGTCACAACTTCTTTGTGGGGTCATAAATGGCACCCTAGTTGTGTGGTCATAGATGGCACCCTAGTTGTGGGGTCATAGATGGCACCCTAGTTGTGTGGTCATAGATGGCACCCTAGTTGTGTGGTCATAGATGGCACCCTAGTTGTGGGGTCATAGATGGCACCCTAGTTGTGGGGTCATAGATGGCACCCTAGTTGTG
>SDWI01000317.1:365340-439856 GCA_009193005.1 Lamellibrachia luymesi
TTTGTTGTACACGAGGCTGTTCAAGGCACATCTAATTTCTGTTATTTCAAGTGATTTAACATTTTCTCGCGCATGGGTTCACCACAAACGAGAAAGGCAAATCAACAGGGTGACAACTACATGCGTGTGTGTGACAACTACATGCGTGTGTGTGACAACTACATGCGTGTGTGTGACAACTACATGCGTGTGTGTCAGCTACATATCGGCGAAAGTGGAATGGTGGAGAATGTTTCCCGCTTTTCTCGAATATTTCCAATTTTTCTCGAATATTTCCCACTTTTCTCGAATATTTCCCGCTTTTCAATTAACAGTTTATTGCGTTTCCACGTGCGGATGTTGACACCTGTGATAATTGTTGTTATTTAGCACTGGCCAGTTGTGCGTGATCAAATAGATCGAGTGGTCACATTTGGAGCTGCCAAGTGTGGGCGTGACCCCAAGTGTGGGCGTGACCCCAAGAGGACAGCATTTTATTCACTTGCGCGAGCCATATATTATGATGTGATGGTTGCACTTTAATGTGTTGACAACGACCACGGCAGTTCGTTCGCAGCGTGTTAGAATACTCGTGATAAATGTAAAACATTGTCGTGCGACGTAAACCATGTCTTGTCTCGTCTATAAATGGCGCTGCGAACTGGGTCGGCACTCCTTCGTCATGACTTCACATCAGCCATAGCCCGTGGGGCCGTTGACATCCTCCGCGTCCTCGCCTCCGTCCTGGCTTGTTGTTGACATCCTCCTGTCACTCCGCGTCCTCTCCATCTCCCGTTCGATATGCAGCCTCCCGTTGTCCGCTGTCTCACGTTGTCCACTGTCTCACGTTGTCCACTGTCTCACGTTGTCCGCTGTCTCACGTTGTCCGCTGTCTCACGTTATCCACTGTCTCACGTTGTCCACTGTCTCACGTTGTCCGCTGTCTCACGTTGTCCGCAGTCTCACGTTATCCACTGTCTCACGTTGTCCGCTGTCTCACGTTGTCCGCCGTCTCACGTTGTCCACCGTCTCACGTTGTCCACTGTCTCACGTTGTCCGCTGTCTCACGTTGTCCGCTGTCTCACGTTATCCACTGTCTCACGTTGTCCGCTGTCTCACGTTGTCCGCCGTCTCACGTTGTCCGCCGTCTCACGTTGTCCACTGTCTCACGTTGTCGATCCAGGCGGTTCACCTCCGTCCTGGCTTGTTGTTGGCTTTGCCTCCACGTCGCTTTCGACTGATGTTAGGACTAGACTGTGACTTCGTCTTTTTCAATGGCCGTATTATTGTAGTTTATGCTGCTTCAGCTCAACATTGACACCCGCGGGACATCAAGTCGGACTGGAGAGAGAGGTCGGACATTGACACCCGCGGGACATCAAGTCGGACTGGAGAGAGAGGTCGGACATTGACACCCGCGGGACATCAAGTCGGACTGGAGAGAGGTCGGACATTGACACCCGCGGGACATCAGGTCGGACTGGAGAGAGGTCGGACATTCTGTAATAGACGTTGGACACTGTGATGTGAGCGACATGGCCAGAGGCAACGGCTGCTGATTGATTGGCATGTGTTTTCATCATGTTCTTCCGTCGAGTCGACGAGGACCACTCTAGTCATCTGGGGGTAGTTTGGGCTGGTTCTGATGAGTGCGCAGATGGCTGACAAGGCCAATCCGTTCACGGAAGGTACGGTGGCAGTTGGGACAGGGGATGAGGGGAACGTCATCTTGAGGATTGCTGGCTCGGGCTTTCTTGGCTTGCCTCCTTTGCTCTGCTGCAGCGGTCATGTTGGCCTCGCATATCTTGGAGCCTTTGTGCACGGAAGAACGCCACTTGGCCCGGTCCATGGCTGTTTGTTCCCAGGAGTCGGGGGTGATGGCAAACGCTTTCAGGGATGTTTTTAGAGTGTCTTTGAAGCGCTTCTTCTGGCCTCCATGGGACCGCTTTCCTTGCTGTAGTTCGCCATAGAAAAGCTTTTTGGGAGCCGAAGGTCTGGCATGCGGGCTACATGTCCTGCCCAGCATAGCTGGGACTGCATTAGGATGGTATAGATGCTGGGCAGGTCTGCTTGGGCAAGTACTTCAGTGTCTGGAATCCTGTCCTGCCACTTGATGTTGAGGAGTTTCCTGAGGCACGTTGTGTGGAAGTGGTTTAGCTTCTTGGCATGGCGTTGGTACATTGTCTATGTTTCACATGCGTAGAGCAGCGTGGGGAGCACTATTGCCCTGTACACCTTCAGCTTGGTATGTAGATTAATGCCTCTTCTGTTCCAGACATTGGCATGTAGTCTGCCGAAGGTCGCGCTGGCCCTTGCAATTATGACGTTCACCTCGTCATCAACGGATACATTTTGAGACAGTGTGCTGCCAAGATAGGTGAACCTGTTCACTGCACTGAGTCTCTGACCGTTGACTGTAATGTTGGGTCACAATTTGAGGTCTCAGAAACCTCCACTAACTACTTCTGTAGACTAATGCCTCTTCTGTTCCAGACATTGGCATGTAGTCTGCCGAAGGTCGCGCTGGCCCTTGCAATTCTGACGTTCACCTCGTCATCAATGGTGACATTTTGAGACAGTGTGCTGCCAAGATAGGTGAACCTGTTCACTGCACTGAGTCTCTAACTGTTGACTGTAATGTTGGGCTCAACATAAGGTTTCCCTGGGGCCGGCTGGTGCAGTACTTCAGTCTTCTTTTTGCTGATGGTGAGACCGAAGTTTGTGCAGGCTATGGAAAATTTGTCTACGCTGCGTTGCATATCAGCTTCTGAGCCGGTGTTGAGGGTACAGTCATCAGCAAACAGGAAGTCCCTGATGATGTCTGTCTTGACCTTGTGTTTTGCTTGAAGCCTCCTGAGGTTGAACAGCTTGCCATCTGTACGGTACCTGAGGTCGATTCCAACGTCACCGTCTCTGGAAGCGTCAGTCAGCATTGCGGAAAACATGAGGTTGAACAGTGTTGGTGCCAAGACGCAGCCCTGCTTGACGCCGTTAGAGACAGGAAATGGCTCAGATGCCCCCCCNATGTTAAAAAAATCTTATAGAGTTCACCTACAAACTACTAATTTGCCTTTGTTTCGTTATATGTTTAAACTTCCCGCAATCGGCCATTCAATATGTTGGCAGCGAAGTCGGATCTAGATGTGCTTGGGCATAGCCACGCGTATTGGTTGGGCGCGTTCGTAGAATCTGGGGGTCTTCTTGACGACTTAGAAAGACTAGGTCACACGTGTTCAGTTCGTTTTATGGGTCGAAGGGGAGCGTCCATTAAAACATTTCTAGAACCGGCGACCATGACCCGGATTTTTGACCGCGTCCCCGACATAGTAATTACCCTTCTTGGCCTTGGGGGCAACGATCTAGATGGGACGTTTCCCCACATCCAGAGGCAGTAGGGTCGCAACTAGGCAGATTAGGCGATGAGTTGTTAGCTTAGGGGTCCGTCAGGTATGTCTCTGCCAAATCGAGCGCCCAAGAAATGGCGCCATTTTTATTTTGATACGGGAGCGGCTCGCGTTGCATCCGCTAATGCTGCGTTACAGTCGGCATGTGGGGGGCGCCGTGGTCTGTTCTACTGGAGCCACAAGTACATGTGGAACAGCCCGGTGAAGGTTTTCCGCCAAGATGGCGTACATTTATCGGATATATGAAATTTCCGGCTGTTCCGCAGCATTCGGGGGGCAATTTTCAGAGCAGTTAGCCGGGTTGCCCAACAGCTGACTGACGCATAAGGCTAAGTCACAACACTATTCACTAACCCCGCGGAACTCAGACCAAGTTCAAGTTGTTTTCCGTTTCACCTTCACTAGTTCGGGTATTTAACGTAAATTATCAACTATTGTTACTTCACTGATACACCGTGCCCCAGGTAAACCCTGCCCCCTGGGTTAATTCTTAATAAGGGTTACATACAAACCTATCCACAACTAAGTTACGTTGTATTGTCGAGCGCTAATTGCTGGCACGGTATTCATAATTAAGGGGTTTTATTATACATTTTAGCTTTATTACATTCTGGGCAGCATTCGCCTCAGTAACAATGATAACTCAATAATCATGGTGACTGTTGGTTGTTTTGCATGTCATCTGCGGACATTGTATACGTCGCCATGGGTGATGTTTTTTTCGAATTGACACACACCCAGTTATGCGTCTCCATGGGCGGTGTTCACTTTAATAATGATATTTACACCTCGACGTTCCTAAATTGTGGGCAGTGTTCCCATAACAGGCTTCACTGGCGCCATCTACGAGAGCTCATTATCAGCGGGCGTGGGGTAAGTTAGTAACTTTCTTTTAGTCGCTTGGTACGTATCCCTCTTTGCCTATACCAGTGGCAATGATCCTACTCTCCGTGGCACACCTGCATGTCGGTGGTGCTGCCCCCGCCACAATTGTTTCCAATGTGTCGGCACTAGCCTATTTTCACAAGATTAGGGAGTTTATTCAGGTATTCTTTTTGGATACCCGGATGGCTCACTTATGCTCCGGAGTGATTTCGATGTGTCTCTGAAACGGCTCCTCAGTTTTTGCGGATACCAGTATAGTTAATTTCAGGGTCACAGTTTTCGCATCGGTGCAGCTACTGCAGCGGCCTTGCGCGGGGAGTCAGATGCCCAAATCAGGGCAGCAGGCAGGTGGAGTTCAGATGCTTTTAGAAAGTATATCAGAATTGCTTAAAACAGGTTAGGTCGTGGTGGGGTGGTTACAGGTTTGTGGGTGACCTTGTAGGGATATGGCCCCACCTGTTTCTAATTAAATGTGTGTATTGGTGGTGGAATGTCTCTATCCTTTGCATTATATGTTCATGAAGACTTCTTGATGTATATATCTTATCGTCATGCTTGTAGGAATGTGGGCTCTGAGAAACTTGCCGGACGGGACTGTACATGTGTTCAGTTCCTGTCTGGTTTGCTTTGAGGAGCTCACATTCCTGTTAATGTTCTTCCCAAAGTGGCTACGTGATAAGCAGTCCACTTCGTAATAAAAACGTCATTTATTAGGCCCATTTCAATTCTCTACTACATCGGACTTGCGTTGATTATTGCATAAATGAATTTATGCAACTTACCAGGTGCATACATTTTTTTAATGAAATAACCAAAGCAGGTCTTTGCTAAACTTGTCCTGACTGTCTGAGACTACACCGGAACTATTTGGCCAAATAAATTGTATTACTCCACGCTAGCCAGCCAATCACGGCTTAGCTGAAACCAGTTCAAACCAGAGCCAGTAGCTTGAAACTGGGAACGGACCACAGTCAGAATGCATCCGCCATTACAGATAAAGAGTCCCTAGGAAAAATTAATTGTGCAGTTTGGGTGTATTAGTGAGAGCATAAATTGTGTGAATGAGTGAGTGTAAGTGATGGTTTTGTGCACAGTAACATCTGAGCTTTGAAATGATGCCATTTGTCAGTTGGTATACCTGTTGCTTAAGGACACAATGGCCATCAGGCAAGATATACTCATATATTGGACACCAGTGAATTTCATTGAAGAAATGCAGGGGTGTCATGCATTGAAGCAATTTGTACGAAAAGGAGGTGTCATTTTCACGAATTTCACACACCAGTTGTCTTAGTGGGTCGGTCATTTGCTGTGAATTAAATTTATTATTTAACTCCCATTTGATACTAATAATTTATTGTTGCTCTTAATGCAAGTCATCATAATGTCCTTCAATTTTAATTATACTTGTATTGTTAACAGCTTAATTTGATGCTGGCATACCTGAAGGGGTAAGACCACAGTTGACCTTCCAGTTTATTGTTTGACGCGAATGTAGGGTGTGATAAATTGTGATATGTGAATTTAAACAATTCATATGATGTGACATTAGTGCAATTGAGCAGGCATGTTCACAGGTTTGTTTGTAGAAACTATGGGAAATAGTGCATTTTTTAGTGTAACAGGCGGAGGGATTTATTACACAACTATTCTTCACTTGTGTCTGTCTTGAAGGAATAATGTGCAGCAAGTGCCAGGATGTTCCCACAGAGCATCAACTGAAGATTTCCCTCGACAAACGTCGGCCACAAAAGGTTAGCAAGGCAACTGTGTTACACCCTTGACCGGACCCATGGTTTTTTGAACTCTCTTTGTTACAGTCTCTATTTTGGCCCCTGGAAAGCAAACCACCACATTGTCCCTCTTGTTTAGTGCTCAGTCGGTCTTCCTAACTATCGAGTCCCCCACAAACACCCTCACTCACCTCCTCACCCCCTCAATCATTACCTCAGAGTAGCTCTTGCATCGGATCCCATCCGCCGAATTCTGTCCTGCAGTCATGTCACCTGGTAGCTTGTTGTCCATCTCCCTCTCGCATGTCATCTTTCCCTCCCGTAACCTGGCTATCTTGCACTATGTTGACGCCTTCACTCCTGACACCTTCATTCCTTTCACCTTATGACTTGTGATCATGCCCTTGAAAGCAGCACCCTTATGACCTGTGATCATGCTCTCGAAGTCAGCACCCAATTGATCTGTAATCATGCCCTTGAAGTCAGCATCCTAATTACCTGTGACCATGCCCTCAAAATCAGCACCCTTATGACCTGTGATCATGCCCTAGAAGTCAGCACCCTTATGACCTGTGATCATGCCCTAGAAGTCAGCACCCTTATGACCCGTGACCATGCCCTCGAAGTCAGCAAAACACTGCAGTGTTTGATCTCAAAGTTGAAATTTAAAAGAATAGATATAGCTATTTGACTGTTTCCTTGTTTGCTACAACAATCACACCCTGATATCTAGAGGTTTATATTGATTGTACCAGGGACTAACATTGCACTGAACTGAACACTCGTTATTACAATTAAACTTTTATGTCAACTAAAACATGAACAATCCTGGTAAATACTACCCATTGATGCTGTGTTCTCTATAGTGAAGTAGCGTGATTAAGTGTATGACTTACTGTGGTCATATGAAGAATGACTGCAAACACCATGTACGGTATCAACAGTAAAACAACCAGTTTCCTACATGGCATTTACATTTTATTGAAGTGCATATGTATTGGAACAATATTTACAATCATACACCAACACATTTCTTACACCTGTCTTGACACATACATGTATATTGATACACCACCAACAAACAAGAACTTGTATGTTTTAAATACAATCTTATGTACACAACTAGCCACATTTAAATGATAAGCACATGAAAAACAATTGGACACAATCCTGTGAATAAAACATATTTTTGCACACTAAGTAATACATGGGTAAAAGGAACAGTAATAAGCAATTGTTTAAATACTCAAATGAATCATCAGTATATAAATCCATTCTATAAGTACACACGCACGCACGCACGCACGCACGCACGCACACACACAAACACACAAACACATACACACACGGACACTTAATTAGCAAGTTGGAACAATATAATAAAAGCAACGGTTGGTAAATATTAACACAACATACATACAGTACATAGATTCACATAAAATATGAGGGACATATACATTAAGTTAATAAGTCAACACATGTTATTTGTAATCAAATAAAATAACCTGTTTGCAATCTGGTTTCAGGAACATTTAAGTTCATGTGAAATCATCATACTGCCCCAACAACATGAGATAGAATGTCAATTCTCATAATGACGTAGGACAAAGTTACAAAGCTTTCTCCAATTTCATCCTATGTTACAGAACACAGGAATTCCACAGATCTAACTAAAATGCATCTGAATCCATTCAGAATTATAACAACATCCTACGAGCTGTGAAAGACGCTTGGTGAAAGACATACTATCATACTATCAGTGAAGCATTTGGGATATGAATGGAAGTTATATTTAAATATGGTCACATGAAATATGTACATTAATGGAGCTGTTACTTGAGAAAACAATAAGCTGACACCATCACAGTTAATTCTACGATATCAGTATATATCACAGAAACAGCCACCTATCAACACATCAACACAAATCTGCGAGATAATCACAGGCATTTCATTTAATAAACCATTAAACTTACTAGAACTTGCGCTAGTAAGAATAATTCTTTATTAAATAAAATGGGTATTTTAATTATGTATGATATGTGGGTGTTTTCATATTAATCAAACCATCATTTCTCTCATAGCACAGTGAATATAACATCTTTTCAAACCAGCACCTGAACCAAAAATATATCACAATGTAATGTCCTTAAGTTGGGCCCATGAGGACCCTACTTTGATTTTCACAGGCATTTTAACGGTGAGTGCGAATGCATTCTCCATGTGGTTCTTGACAATGTGTGCTACCTGGGTGACATGTCGATCACTAACTTCGTATATCAATTCATCGTGCAATTGTAGAATGAAGAAAGCGCCATCATTTCCTGGCATATCTTTCCTTGTTTCTCCTGCTGGAATTTCTGGTATGGAATAAATACACAGCAATCAAATGACACTGCCATAATTTCGATGTGAAATTTCTTCTTGTGCGGCTCCAAGGGCATGGAACCAACTGCCCATTACAGTGTGCCAATGCATTGTGCTGGACAGTTCAAGGTGGTAGAATTATTTTACGATTATATAGTATTTAAGACTATTTTACATACAATTATTATTATTTATCATTGTGACCTTAATAATTGTTTACCTTTTAATTTATGTGTTTATTTTAACTATTTACATAAAAAGGGTGTTTTTGTCTATCAGTATCAGTGGCAAGGGAGCTCTTTTTATCACCAAAATGATCATAATAGTAAGAGAGTAAGAGGGCATGGGATGTCTATGGATGTTTTCATGGTTAGAAGACACACTTACTTATTCCATGAGGCGTAAAGGAATGCTGGTGGCAAAATCGTGTGTCTGGAAACTCGGCCATCAGCTGCCTATCAATGTTGACCATGGCCAGTTTGACCAGGTCGGCTGCTGACCCCTGAACTGTAGAGTTGACTGCTTGTCTCTCAGCCTACATGCAACATTAAAAGTGACATTAAAATTAACATTCATGGGAGAGATATTAAAAAAACAACTAAGGCTATTTTGTGGATTCTGATTTTTTTAATAATCTGATTGGCTGTACAGAAGAAGCTAGAAGAGAAAAATGGGGTTAGGAGAATATGAAAGTGAAACAAGAAGATAGAAGGAAGATGGGGGAATTAAGAGAAGAGATCAGAATGACGACACACATGAAGATGAAGATAGTGGAGAGCAGACTGCAATGGGCCGGACACATTCAGAGAATGAGTGAGGAGAGATTGACAAAGAGAGCATGGAAAACAGAAGTTTTTTATTCAAATTTATATGATGAAAAATATACAATTTTTCACTATATTTCCATTTGAAACAAATCCGTACTAAAATGGGACGGCTGTAATCCTAAAAAAAATCTATAATGTATACAGGAAATCCTTACGATGTGACTGGTCTAACAAGCACTTGATCATCATTATGTGATTGATATATGAAGAAAAGGCTACGCACATGCATCTTTGCATGCATATTGTTACTGCTGATGGCTGGTAGGTGTCGCCGCCGTCCACAAAGCGTTTCAATGTAGCCTTTCTTACGACACCGTTCCACAGTTTCCCTCAGGAAACGGCTCATACCTGAGTTGACATAACAAATAACGCTTTAGTAAGCACAGTGAGGACCACATGTAAACGCAGTGACTGGAAAGAGCAGGAAACAATTTACATTGTCGTTTCTATCTTGCTGTGTGAAACAAACCCAGAAGTATTGAACATTTCTAAGGAGAGTTCATATTCATGTTGAAATAATTATTTTTACTTATCCAAAGCTAGGTTTTACTAGCAATTCTTGTCAGTACTAATGATGTCCTGGTTGGATGATGTATCTTATACATGAGGAAGTTCGTAGATAGTGCTAGATGTGAGGAGACACATGAAATAGGTCATATGGATTTGTAAGACAAAGGCAGTGATCAACCGAGATGAGGGCAGTTACGAATTCTGTTTTCCCTTACAGTATATCCATCACCCTGCCCACTTTGACCCACTTTTCACCGTAGCTATCAATCAACTGTTCAGTTTAAAATTGCGCATACGCAAGTTGCATAAACCACTTTCACACTATTACATCGGCTGCTTTCCTGTCGCTGTTGTTTTCGCGTGCTACATTTACGGAATTTTGGAAAGAGTTGAAGAGAAGTATGTAAATTAATAAATTGCATTAGATGCGCTATGTAATGTTGCATGCTTGACACAAAACCCTATATAAGATCATTTATAATAATTAAGCTTATCAGTTATTTGTATTTTTCATGCACGTGCATATGTCACACTGACTTGGCCGTGCCCTTGCGCGATGTGATCGCTGCCCTTGTAGTTATAACTTATTCGACCTTTTCTCTCCTCAATCCTGGCTCCGCAAATACTACTTAATATCTGTACATAATAAAAACAACAATGGCTGATCTGGTGAAAATAGTACAGTGATTTGCTGCCTAAGTAATTAACTAATCTTTGTGATTATCCTGTTGTGAATATCATGTTTAATTATTTAATGTAGCAAATGGAAGCTCGGGCTTAACAATTAAAAATGATGGTACACCATTTTTGTAGACAGAACAAGTAATTAATTAATTATATAATAAAAAAAATTATTAACAGCACAAGTTTAAATATTTTCACTGTGTAATATGTGTTATGAAAACTGATGTGTTCAAAAAATATACAGTCTGTATATAATATGGACATTTTCACAGTAATGAGGGGAGCAGCGTCAAAGGAGGCTCAAATATATGGAAGGCACATTTTTTTATCCTATTCCTATGTGGGATATTATATTTAAGTTTATAAAATCCTTTAACATTTGGGCAGATTAACAAATTTAAATATGACACGTTAATGATGGGAAGGTGTGCAAAATCTGACAAAATCCAGTTTTAAAACTGAACATTAAATCTCTTCAAAATATATTTTAAATGAGCAGTTCCCCCAATACTATAAAAAATGCCCGTATATTTGTACACAGAATAAGAAATTAATTACTAGTAAATCAACTGTCAGGATAAAGCTCTGCCACATTTATTTTGGATATTTTTTATTATCATATATATAATTTATATATAAAGCAGCAACGTTGAACACTGATGTACATAATAAATATTGTTTTGCATTAAAATAAACTATGGACTGCAATGAACATTGACATGAATTCTATGAGCTGTTATTTTTATGATTTACTTGTTTCAATTTTAAATTAATAAGTAACATAAATAAGTAAAAACTTCTATAAAAATTCTATAAATCCACTGTGGTCCACAACGCAATGTGACTCAGCCAGAGCATGTTATGTTGAACATTAAGCCTGAATTATTCTGAAAGCATTGCAATTGTAATGAAAACAGTTTAATATTAATGCTTAATTATTCTGAAAGTATAACAAAGTTAAATAAATATATATGTGCCATTCATATTTAACCCTTTAACCATGAATATGTAATTTTTTTATTTCAGGTCAGTAGTACTAGCTAAAAGAAACTATGGAAATAATTTTTTTTTACTTTACCCTTACTATTACCATGTCAGACTCACGTGCTGGTTTGTCAGTGAACTTAATTAAATAATTGTTGCCTCTAACTATCCTGATATGTTTAATGTTTTTTTTTATTCATGAGATGACAGCTTTAGGATCTGTGTGACATAGAGTGTGGGACACATATCAAAGATGTCATCGATCTGTAATCCATCTGACTACCCAGATCTGGCTGTGTTTCTGATTTTATCTGTAAGGCCACAAGCAGCCAGACAATACAAGTATACCTATATCTCAGCAACTTGTCAACAAATTACACAATTTTCACATATTTTGGCAACCAACTTCCCCACCATTTGTGCATGATACAATTGCCACATTACAAATATTTACCAATATTTATCAATAACGGAAACAATGGTTGTCATGCATGGGCAGATATGTTCTTGCGAAATGACTGACAAAGTGGGCGGAGCTATATGCAAGGTGGGCGGAGCGATGGATATACTGTTTGGGAAAACAGAATTCACGATCATAATGTCTGAAGAAGCACTGACAAAAATATTTACTAAGGCAAAAATAAGTTTTGGATATGCTAAAATAATTATTTCAACATGAAACCCAGAAGTAGTATAAGAAAATACGAGAGAAAGGTTGAACAAAGGTCATGTTTACCTTTGTATTTTGTCTTGAAAGATTTGATGAAGCTCGCTGCTTCGTTCTCATCAACTGTCAGTTGGTCGGCTAGAGCTTTGCTGCCAATGCCGTAAATCATCCCATAACACACCTATAAGACAGTGGCACGTTGATAAGTTGCCAACATGAATACAAACTACACATGAAAGCAAACGAAATGGTAAAACATTAAGATCAAGAAAATGATGGACGCATATTTGTGACACATTTTATCAAAAACAAATAACACCATAACACCAGGGAATGGGAGAAAAATGGCTGATCGAGAGAAATGGAGACAAGACGTAACGAGGGCAGAACAGTTTCACGATGTGGCCCCTACCTGCAAGGGATTAAAGGAAAGAAGAAATGCATCAATGCTTCCAAGAGTGTATTTTGAACCATAAAAGACAAAAACAATAATATATAAAATCAATAATAATGAAACAATATATTTGGGTTCACTGCAAAACACAAAGCCCATTCTCTACAAACATTCCCGCATAACCGGCACAACTATAACTAACATTTTAATTTCAAAACTTTATGCCGGGTTACCTGTTTTGCTTGTTGCCTCATTTCTGGCATAACTTCGCTGACATCAAGTGCATTCATCTGGCTTGCGATTGTTTTAAAGACGTCACCGCCTGCATTCAGAACCTCTGTCAACTTAGCGTCTTGTGACAGATGCGCAATCAAACGCAACTCCAACTGCGAGTAATCAGCAGCGAGCAGCACCCCACCTGATGATAACATACAGAAATTGCAAAGTGCCAAGGTTCCAAATCCAATGATTTTTCACATTTCACTTTTTTATATTTTACCAATTTCTAAAATCTCGCAACTTCATTTCAAAATGTCTTGATTTTTTCCACGAAAAATGGCACAAAACAGTAAATCACACATCATTTAGTAATGATAAATTTTTTTTTTTTTAATTATGTTATACCTCTTTAGATACAGATACAAATGCAATTAAAAATCTCACTACTTTACAAGAATCACACAAACATTTTGTTTAATATCAGGTCTCTAATAGGAAAAAAGTATGGATTAGTCCATGAGTGGTCATTTTCTGTTAATCATGCAGAGTATCATAATGACAAAACTTTTATAAATATTATTTAGATTCCTACTTTACAAACCGCTAGCTATATTATAAAAGTAGCTATCTTATAAAGTAGATGTTTAGCAGCTTTAAATTGTCACAAATATATCAACAAATTAGTGAATGTTATAAATGATAATTTAGTAGATTTAGTAGTTCATTGCTCATTATATACTGATCTTCACATATTGCGTGTAGAAGAAAAGACAAACTGCCTATCAACTATGGTGTCCATAGGTGTCAACATTTGCATAAGGAAAAGCAGGAAAGATCTCGTGAAAAAGCGGGAAAGTGTTCATGAATAGCGGGAACCATCCTCCGCCAATAATTTTTTTTTAGTTTTTAGTGTTTTTGTTGTTTCTAATGTGCTGTTTTTAATGCGTCGCCATTTTGATGTGCCGTTCTCATTCACAATGAATGTACTCACATGAAATTATTAATTTACAGGAGCCCAAAGATGTAATGTGTCTAGAATGGCCTTATGTGCAACAAAAAGATAGATTTGACAGTGAATTTTTTTATTATGAAAAAAATGCAGCACATTTCATAAAAAAAACAGGAACAAGATATAAAAGTGGTATTTCTGCAAAGCAGTAATATTGACACCCATGGATGCCAACTGGTGGCAACAACGCACACTAGTGACTCACCCGTAAACGGAACAAAAGCATGTCTGAGACTGACGGCAAACAATGGCATATCTGACGTGACATTTGACGTTGTGTTTGTCACATGTGCGACAGTCTGCTGCATGCGTTGTCTTGTCACCGAGCAGTGTCTCCTCGTGTTGTACCTGGAGACACCGGTCACGATGCAGTCAGGGGGCGGACTCTCCACGATGACACCTGGTGACAAACACACACACTAGAAACTTAACTAGAAAGCCAGTTTAGTTTTGTCAGTATGATACTCTGCATGATTAAAAAAAATTACCACTCATGCACTAATCAATATTTTTTCATATTAGAAACCTGATATTAAACAAAACGTTTGTGTGATTAACTAGAAAGCCAATTTAGGTATCCACGTTCAGGTGTTTTTGTCTGTATAACTGCATGTCTATATGTCACCACATTTAAATGTTCTGTCAATGAGTCACTGCATGTCAATGTGTCACCACATTCAGGTATTTATGTCTATGTCACCAGATTCAGGTATGTCTGCCTTAGTGGCACCACATTCAAGGGTTCCTGTCTACATGTCACCACATTAAGGTGTTTCTGTCTATGTCTCACTGCATGCCATTCATACCTTCTGTTATCCTATAAACTGTCAGATAACAAACCCCAACATCAGACTCACCTGGCATGTGTATCTCAAAGTCCCTAGGAATGTTCTGCACACTAGGCTCATGCATTGTAACCCTCCCTGTGGCCGTCAGGGTGTAGCACTCAGGGTGAATACGAGTCATTCCCACCCTCCCACAGAACACCCCCTCCCTCCGCAGCGGGAACACGACCTTGGTAAGGGCATTAGTGATGCGTCTCCACTCAAGTATGACGCCCGGTAGAGCGTGCTGTGACTTCATTCTCTCAAGGACGTCCTTGGCGGTGCTCAGAGTTGACTTCTTGCCAGGTTGTCGCTGGACAGCAGTGTCACGCAGACGTAGCTCTCGATACAAAACCTGTGTACGTAAATATTAATAAACCTCTATAGTGCCTACATCCTCAGGAACCTGAGCTCAAAGGTGCAACAAACTGGAATCATTAATCATAAACAGTTAATTATCAGAATAAGGGACCACTGAAGATTTATGGTGGATATGTAATTGAAATAAATGTCTTGAGTTTTTTCGGAAGGTAGCTATAGTTTCAGATGATTTCAAAGTGATGGGCAGTTCTTTCCAGACCCAAGGCACAGCTACAGAGAAAGCATGTTTGTCCAAGTAAAGCATCCTAGCATCACCAGTGGTGTCAAAGTTATTTTTTTTTAAATCACCGGCAAGCATAATCCATCAATGACATGGTAGTAACCCAAAAACCAGTGGTGAATATAGTAATTAAAAGAAGGAAACTACAATGGTACGGACACACCACTCGTCACAACAGTATCGCCAAAGAAATTCTGCAGGGCGTTGTGCAAGGGGGAAGAAAACGGGGAAGACTAAGGAAGACGTGGCTCGACAACATCAAAGAATGCACAGCTAAGCTGCAAAGATCTCCTTGAGGCAACCCAGGACAGAGACTCGTGGTGACGGGTACCTAGTAGTTGATGAGGCATACAGACGTACACCCGAATGATCGTCACGGTCAAGGTTAAGTGAGGGGGAGAATGAGTGACCAAGCATAGCTATTTATGCAGCCAAATGTAATTCAGTTGGGTTTTAGTTTTTAATCAAATAAACTATATTTCAACGATATTCAAGTTACAATCTGACGTGTACGTGTTAAAAAAGAGACATTCAGCAAATAACAGAGTGCATAGAAGTGTCGTTTCGGCACTATGCTCCAGTTTCAGCGAAGAGGATTAAGTAGATAAGAACCTGTGCGATATCGGAGGGTGACGCAAGGGAAAAGACGTGACCTGCGAGGTCATACGCCTCCCGCTCCAGCGACACGATCCTCGCCTCCATCAGGTGTCTCTGCGTGTCACACTCCGTCTCACTGAATCCTGCCACAAACCAAACACTACTTTGGTTCAACAGACTATAATAACATTAATAACTAAAGTACTTGTATAGCGCCCGATCAATCAAGATCGCTCGCAGACGCTTTAAATATAAGGTAATTATGGGCTAAGTTTATATTACAAACCATACAAACAATAATTATTCTAAAATGTAGTCCATGCAAAAATCAATCAAAAGTAGTCCTGCTATAATATATATATAAAATTAAATGTATATACGTAATGAAAAAAATACAGATTATAAAAAGGCTACTCTTAATATATGCGTTTTAAGTTTTCTATACGGTGGCAAACATATATACGAGACATGCAAGACTAGCATGCTCAAAATAGGAAAATGCCTTTATACAGAATGTCTACTTCACTGGTTTATGTATTATTAGCTGAGTGGCCTGGCATTGCACGGGAGAAAAGGCAGCCATTGCAAGAGGTCGTGACTCCTTGGGCAATGTCTATGGCAGTGACAACTTCATGCCCAACTGCCGGTCTCAAAAAGAGTTTGTCCCTTTCGAAAGCGCTTATATGGATGGTTGATTGGTTCTTTCATAATATCCGTTCCCCCGGGGGATTTTTTTGTAATGTAAGAAGCATCCCCATGTGCCCCAGAGCACGCCTACAAAATGTCAGCCCCATACTTGCGAAACTGACGGAGATATGAAGGAGCATACCTGCCTGTCTGTCTGCCTGCCTGCCTGCCTGCCTGCCCGCCCGCCCGCCTGCCTACCTACAGAGTCACAAACTACTTTATATTATAGATGCACTATGTATGGACGATTCCATGAGTAGTAGTGGAATATTTTACTTGTCAGACAGAAGAGTTGATATTCCATCTAATACACCCACCCATTCCATTGAGCTCCATGCGTGCCAGAACTAACACTGATGGCATCTCAACACTGACAAACGAGTTGTAGAGTTGCTGATTTTGTAGCTCGGTGTGCAACTGCTGCATGATTTGGCGGATGAGGACACACTCTACCGCAGCACGCACTCGACCAGAGGCAGAGCCCGCAGCACCTAGTGCGAGGCTTCCTGTGCCCACACCACTAGTGACACCTAGGGCAGAGTCACAACATCATCAGGCCACCTGGGATGAACCTACATCGATATTGTTTATTACTGAGAAGTTTTATAAAGTTGGTAATTTTAAATTAATTGATGCTAGTACTGTAGTAATGATAGTAGCAGTTTTATTCCACAGTGGTGACAATGTCGCATCTATCAAGTGATTTTATTTTTTATATCCACAGTTATATAAATACATAATTCAAAACACATAAAAATTTACTTACAACTCTAAAGCCTCAATTTACAATACAGAAAAAACATCAAAACAGATTTATAAAGTTAGTAATTTCGCAATCAAATATTTTACTGATACACAAACAAAATTGTGTTCTTACATCTCTTTATTAACCACCTCATATAGTATGGGAATATTGTGTAGAACTTACACTGCAAGAGAGGCAGCTCAAACGGAATGAATGACTTCACCAGTCTGTGCAGTGGGCTCTCCTTGGCATCTGGGTCCAACATCCAGTTGGCTACTTTTGGATCTTCAAACGGACCCTCAAGGCAGATACCACAGACCTGACTGAGTAGCTTGTAGTGCCGCTTCAGGTCAAAGATAACCTTGGTGCATGGAGCACTGGCAGAGTGGTGCTGCAGAACGGTGCGCACCGCTTGAAGGCGACTGGAGACAGACACTGTGCTGTCGAGACTCGGCGCTATTAGACTTCCATCCAGTGAACCTATGTGGTCAAGGTAGTGCACTATTACAGAATTGTTGTAATTATTTTACAAACATTATGGCATAAAACTGCTTCAGTACTCGTCTATTTAGTATAGCTGTCCTGCAATACCAAATTCAAATCTACACAGAATCTAACCATATGTAATTATCTTCTTAAGAGTAATTTATTCCTAGAAGGCTGTAAATCAGTATTTACTACAAAAGTATGTTATTTATATATCATATGGATTTTACATGGCATTTAGAATAATTAAACCCTTTGCATATAAATTTGTTGTACGCTTTTAAATTTTTTTATATAATTTTGAAATGTATTTATTTGTTTTACTAACATTTCTGAAAAAATATTTTCTCAATATAGGGTCTACTATAAAAGCTTTATTATCATTATACTAATGATATTTTCTTTCAACAAATGTAATGATACCAAGTATTATTTTAAGAAAATTTTTTGCATGGCTGCTTAGATTATAAATCATTCAATTAATAATAGTGGGATGTGCTGCTAATAGCATAATACTGAAGTAGAAACCGTGAACTGAATTTCTGTCAATTATCATGGACAACTCAGTACTTACAATGAATACTAGTGTCCGTGAACGCGACAAAGTATGTATCCCGATCGCACCAATTCACGGCAAGGCCGACGATGACAGTGCTGCCACTTGGTGTCAACAATCCATCTACTGAAGTCGTCCTGGCCTCTACAGAGCAAGAACATGTTAGATCACCACTGTCGTGAAACTGCGGGTTTTCTTTAAGTCTGAATCATCACAAGTTGTTGTCCATGACAGGGATTGGTTTTCAGGGACAGACCTGGGGTCAGTTACATTGTAATTCTGGAATTGGTGTTTTGTTTTTAAAAGTAATTGGAATCGGTGAAAATGTGAAATATTTTACATTTCTCAGGATGGTTCGTTTTCATGTTGAAAAAAATTTCTAAAGGTTTATTTACCTCCATAGAAATGTTCGCTGTCTTCTCAAGACGGCTACGTGAGTACTAATGAGCTCCTGGTTGGATAACATCATCATATACGTGCGGAAGTTCGAAGAATCATCTAATAGTGGTAAATAGGCTGAATGTGGTAGGTAGGGTTAAAGTGGTAGACAGGGAGTTACACAGAAGGAGAAGACGTGAAAGAAGCCATGTGGATACATAAGACAAATGCAGTGGTCAACCAAGACGAGGGCAATTATGAACTTCCACACGTATACGATGACGTCATCTGACCAGGACATCATTAGTACTGACGAAGCCATCTTGAAAAGACAGCGAAAATTTTTAAGGCAGTAAATAAACCTTTTGGTATGTAAGAAGACATTTTTCAACATGGTGAAAATATAATTAGTATTTTCAATTACGCTTCAGTTACATCATGTAACTTCTTAACTCAAATTATTTGCTACAGATAATAAATCTGTTTTTGTTTTTAGGATACAACAGATGGGACAATTCCATCGATAACGTCAACGCCCTGTTGCGCAAGAATATTTGTTTTCGAAAAATGGATTTATGGCATTGAAAATGATTTGATAAAATGTATGACCAATTTCATTAATATTGTTATTGGATCCACGTGGTTTAAATGGGCACGAGCACTTTATTGTGTACCATGGTGATTTTACATACCATTAATATATATTTTAATATTTTTTTTACCTTATATTTTTAATGTATTTATATCTTTAACTTATTTATTTGTAAAGTTATTTATTGTTTAACTTATTATTTATTTTTTAATATTATTATATTTTAATGCTTACTTGTATGTATATGGGTTTTTATCCGTAATGAAAATATTCGTACATCATACCACAAGCAATACATACACATTACACGAAATAGATCAGGAAATAGCAGGCATGATCAGCAGCAGGGGATGGGAGAAAATAGCAGATGATCGAGAGAGACAACAACACATGGAGAGGGCGGAACAGAATTTGTGATGTGACCACACGGGAGTAAGGGGAAGAAGAAGACTCTGTGGAAGTAGAAATGGACACGTACTCAGGCCATTAAACTTGTTGCCAATGCCGACAGTGGGGTCTGCTTGCACCGGGTCGCAGGCCACACTGAGGCTGTAGCACGTCTGACCCTTCCACTCTGCAATGAAACTCTCAAACAATTGTCGATCAGCCGCCACATCTATGATGGCGAATGACTGTGACCCCGTGGAGGCTGGCAAAGTCTGCTGTGATGGTGATGATTCCTTCATATCCAGTGATGATGTCTCTGTTGATGTTACTCCAGACGGTGTATAGTTATTACAAGGTTGTGCGGATTGCAAAGAAACTACGTCTTTGCTAGTTGAAACATATGTCTTTGGTGGTGACATCGATAATTCTTTTGACACCCTCCCCTGTCTTGTAGTAGCAGTAGCAACATCACCCTGTCTGCCTCTCAGACTGCGTCTTACCGTGCCGTTATCACGTCTAGTTCGTCTCTTCACCTTATCACCCCGTAGTGGGCTGCACACGACACCGCCGATGAAGCGACGTGGTTGCACACTGGGTGGCGACGGTGTCAGTACACCGTCACTAATATTGACGTCGGTGTTGACGCTGTCATCTGCTTTTTTATCACTAAGACTATCGTCATCGGTGGCAATGGTATTGCTCGTCCTTTTACGCTTTCTTGCTATACCCATGTGTTTCCGTTGCTTGCGTTTACGACCAGACGACCGTGTCAATGAACAACTGAGATCTGCTTCAGCCTCATCAATGACCTTACTTGTAACTTCCTTCATTGCAACATTGTCTTCATATACTCTAATGACCAGGGCCCGAGTCCTACGACCTGCGCTATCTGCATTCATTGCTGACTGTGTGGAAAGACAAAGATCACTATCAACGTGTGTGTTTTCTTTAGGAACATCCATCCTCTCTGCAGCTTCCAGCATGGACATTGTGAGCGACTCAGACAGGGAGAACTCTGCAGCCTCAGACTTCCCAACACAATCTGCACCCTGGTCTACGTTGGGCTTCATAGTCGACCACGTGAATGAGTCACTCATGTTCATGGCTGCCTCAATGTCTTCAGGCAGGACAAGACACTCATTCAAGTCAACTGAACCTTGGCCTACATCATCGCAGACACTGCTGAAAGGGGCAGGGACAAGGGTCTGTGAGGTGTGGTCAGTTTGACCACACTGCTGGCTCACATGGTTGTGATGGTCAGTGGTGCCAGCATCACATATGTGGGGCAGGTCTTGCAGCAGCTGACTGGACAGTACTGCATCAGACATGTCTACATGGTCAGTGGCACTGTTATGCCGTTCTTTCTGCACATTATCTTTCTGCATTTGTCCTTTCTGCATCTTCTCTTTATGCATATTCTCTTTTTGCATCTGTTCTTTCAGCATTTGCTCTTTGTGCATTTCCTCTTTCAGCATTTGCTCTTTCTGCATCTGCTCTCTCAGCATTTTCTCTGTTTGCATCTTCTGTTTCTGCAGTTGCTCTTTTTGCATCTTCTCTTTCTGGATCAGCATTTGTTCTTTCCATGTTTTCTCTTTCTGCATCTTCTCTTTCTGCAGCTGCTCTTTTTGCATCTTCTCTTTCTGCAGTTGCTCTTTTTGCATCTTCTCTTTCTGCAGTTGCTCTTTTTGAATCTTCTCTTTCTGCAGTTGCTCTTTTTGCATCTTCTCTTTCTGCAGTTGCTCTTTTTGCATCTTCCCTTTCTGTAGCTGCTCTTTCTGCATCTTCTCTTTCTGCATCTGCTCTTTTAGCATTTTCTCTTTCTGTAGCGGCTCTTCTTGTATTTTCTCTTTCTGCAGCTGCTCATTTTGCATTCTCTCTTTCTGCTCTTTTTGCATTTTTTCTTTCTGCAGCAGTTTTTCTTGTTCCTGCTGCTGCTGCTGCTGCTGCTGCTGCTGCTGCTGCTGCTGCTGCAACTTATCTGTGTCATCCCCAGCTTCCTGCGTGTCACCAGCGTCAATAGCCATGTCAGTGACTGCAGCACTTCGTCGTACGGCAGTGTCAGGCAATATCTGTTGTTGTGACAATCCGATGTTGCACATCTGTTTAGTCCAACTACTTTCTTCACTGCTTTTTTCTGCCCTACTCTCATCTTGCTGCTCTCTTCTCTCTGACTCTGACTTGTCTGTATCTATAAATTTTGCAAAACACAAACTTAAAGGTACAAAGCGTAATCATTTTTATTGTAAAATCATGTTGTATAGTATAAAAAATATATATTCCATCTGACTGCCCTAATGTGTTTCAATCAACCACAATTTAACAATATTATTTTACCATTATCTGTTTATAAATATCGACCTTGCTGTTCAGTAGGCATTTGTAAACAATATATTCAGGGTGAAACATTCAAATTAAACTGATAACTGTAAATGATATTAACTAATTGTGGTTCATTAAGACACAATTGGAGGGTCATAAACGAGATAGTGACAAAATGAAATGATTGAAGCATGAACCTTGATTGTAACGATATACCTCTTGTATTTGTAAATGGTACATACCAGCAAATTCCTAAGATTTGTAATAATAATCTATGACATTTTACAACCCAAAAATCAAAACAATTAATGATCAAGAAAGTGGAATGTTATAACGTGCTAATATGGCATGTACGGGTGATGACAAAGAATCAAAATGATAAAACTGTTGCTAGAAAGCAGATTACTGGTCCTGCTACATTGCACAGAATTCCTGGGTGCAATACAGGTTTTTGAAGAAAAAAATTACACGTCCTGATCCTGTTTTCATACAGATTTGTTTCAAATGGAAACATCAAAATAAATATATCATTTTAAAATTACTTTCTTTTATGTTTTTTACACCACTAAATAACACTCTTACTTCATTTATTCTATGCCAATGCATTCATTCTATCATTCCACATCATTCAATGTGCAAAAAAATCATAGATTGTTAAAAAATATTGTGTTTTGTCCACATAAGCTGTCCACTGTGGGCAATAACAGAAACCGATGACACTCGCTGCAGAAAACACTGATGCAACACGGCACTACTTGGACCGTAAAAGTTCACCAGGCCAAGGGACACTGTAAACCATGCTTCAACCAAACTATCGGAAGTGGGGAAATCGGGGTTTGATGCTAAAAGGTTGGAGTGCGTATTATACATGGTAATATATAAATTCAGTCAGATTTGAGCAAAACGTCAGGGGGCGTAATATATATGGAAAATTACAGCAATCTTGACAAAGCTCAGCAGAGTGCCATAACATACCCCGGTGAGGTGCTAATTCCCCGCCCATCTGGTGGAGGTCGTCCTGTAGAAGGGAGCGAGCCTCGTGGATGATAAGGAGAGCTGCCTCGTGTTCCGTCAGTCCTCGCTGCCCGCTCAGCCAGATACAACGGGACTGTCTGCGCTCCTCTGCCTCCCAGTCCGTCTCCTCTTCTCCCTTCTTCAAGCTGCAGGAGTAAAATCCCTGCTTTAAAGGTACATTTGTATGATGCTTAATGAGATACCCTCTAAACAGCTGACCACACCTAAACTGGAAGGTAGCATAGGGAGCTTAGAGATCGAGATCACCAGCTCTATGAGGCACACTGAGTCCACAACAGTTTTTTCCATTTCCCTGTGTGGGATCTTTTACTTCCCCTGGCATAGACACCAGATAGAANACCACACCTAAACTGGAAGGTAGCATAGGGAGCTTAGAGATCGAGATCACCAGCTCTATGAGGCACACTGAGTCCACAACAGTTTTTTTCCATTTCCCTGTGTGGGATCTTTTACTTCCCCTGGCATAGACACCAGATAGAAGGGATCAACAGTTTTAGTGTGTCTTCTGAAAGACACAGGCAAAGTGAGGCAAAGTGGGGTAAATGAAATTGCCCAAGTTTCAAAGTGGCAGCAGGTGGTTTCAAACCCTGGTCCCCTCGAGTGAAAGTCTGACTCTACCATACAACCATCGCGTCCCACATTTTTATATAGCGCGACATCCAGTCCATAGGACTGTTCAGAGCACTTTACACCTCATCCACTGGCAGACCTGTTCAACTCAACTTCCCTGGGAAGTATTCAGCCATGCTGGAATTACTGCACAAAGACTCAGATATATCCACCACTGTCTATGGCTGATTGAGACATGGAGTGAACAAAATTCACAAAGTTTTGAAACAGCAGCAAGAGGATTCAAGCTTTGGTACTTTTAAATTTGGCCAACTTTGTGCACAATTTAGTAGTGTATAGATTTGTCTGCATGGCAACATTTGTATATTGAAATTGTTATCAATACCTTTCTCACAACACTTTCTATATTTCAGCTATGAATCCATTCCAGGGAAATAAGTTTATATGGTGACTCTGCTTAACAGAGAACAGATAAAAACACCCAGAATCAGCCATTTAGTAGAATCAAATATATTGGTTGGGATGGAATAATTCCTTATTCCCGCTCTAATAAGATTTGCCGGGCAAGTGAATCAGTCACTTAATTGAATCAAACTGATCCAGACCGAAGTGATTCTATTAAGCAGAGTCCACCTTAATAAGTAATTTTAACAATTATTTTGTAGAAATATCTTATTCTGTCTTTTCATCTGAACATAGAAGCAAGTAAAACAGTAATTTGTGTAACATTAAATTTTTTTTTACAAATAAAAATGTTCATACATTACATTCACTACTTTTCAAAGTATAACATGCAAATTATTTTTTATTTTGGTTAATTAAAACACATATGGACGGTTAAGATGTTAGAACAGACAGGCAGGCAGGCAGGCAGGCAGAGACAGACAGACAGACAGAGACAGACAGGCAGAGACGGACAGAGACAAACAAAGACACAGAGAGAGTTTATACTATATATATGATTTTATGACAAAAACAATCAGTACATTTCAGGTGATGGTCAGTACTTGACACAAACCTTTGAAATGGCACTGCACGTTTGAGGAGAGATTCAACGTCTCCAGGGACTGCACTGGCAAGGGCCGCGACTGTTTCATACCCTCCACTGAACAGCACCCTCGCCCGCTGGGCGTTCAGGAGGGACACTCGGACGAGGTCAACAAGGTCACTCTGAATGCCAAAGGTCAGTCGACTTTGGAACTGGTCAAGCAAGAGCTCCATGTTGGTCCAGCCGAGTTGACGACAAAACACAGTCACCATGCCTGTAAGTAGATGACAACGCTGACAGTGACCAACAATAGGCACACTACGGTTTTCAAAAGGATGAAGACAATTTGGTGATATTATTTTGAATTAAATTGTATTTAAAATAATTTAGAACAGTGTTCTCATTTACATCATACATAAGTGTTGCAGATCTATAATGACAAAAGACAGCACTGACCTTTACATAATCAGCAAGAACATCAGTCAGTTTGCCAACAGATTTATTTCTGTAAACATCCCATCCTTAAAGCGACATGGTCTGCTCGTTTTTATCGTAAAATGAAGTTCAGTGCTTATCACTTGTAAACGACTTCCATGGCAACTGGCAATTCATCGAGCCAGCATATCACCCAGCACAGAACAGGCTGGTACAGTGAATAGTGTTCAGTGGTGCTCTATATAATGATGTTTAGATTGTGCTAAGATACTTCGGAACTAATTCTTAGGTTATTTTTTCGGCTAATGACAATCGAAAATAATAACTTGGAGATGAACAACCAAAAAAACGTATATCATCAGTTGACACACGCTGTGCAAAAGTTGATTAAACATTAAAAATGACAATACGTACAATTGTTAATTGTTTCACTTCATCTTTCTACCAATCTCAAAGCATTGATTTGGGAACACACATATCTTGTGCAACTTGATATTACGATTCGTCCGTGCACCAATTCCATATTTTCAGGTATGCAGTTAATGTGTTATGTCCATCAAAGGCAAGGACTATCTTAATACGAACATCTTACTACGAACTATTTCATGTACACGACTAAAATGTATTAGTACTACCTTATCTATAATACCATACAATTCTTCTATCTGTTTTAATAATTGTTTTGTAGTTGTTGGCATCATTTGATTTTGCATACATTAATGTGGTTGGAGGATTATGCCTCGCCTTCTCTGAAGCCATTAAACACAGGATTTCGCAGGCTCACCATTTTAGTAAAATACAAACGTTTTGGGTTTATAATATGTGTTTTGGTGGGCTGCATACATTGAACATATTTATTCTAGTATCAAGAACATTATATTAATAAATAAAAAATAAATAAGGATCAGACCAACTCATTTTAGAGTGAAACAAGTCATGGTTTTGCAGCTATGCACCTAAGAGTTAACATTTCCAACTACATTTCCAACTACAGTCAAGAATATCAAGCTAGTGGTTTTCTCTGAATGTGTTCTATAAGTGGGAGCTTCTAGTCAATCTCAATTATACTGGGGACTGACATGTATACTGGGCGACCAGTAAGCGCCTGGCAGTTCTAAGAAATTGACTCTGGTGAAACACATCACTGAAATTGAAGGGCCGTCGGAAGCAACGCAAACTCTCAAAGTCAGAACGAGGTAAGCTTAGTAAACAAAGGTAAACCACTGGTGTTATATTCTTGATTGTAGTTGCAAATGGTTAGTTTTTACTAACTCTTTTAGGTGAATAGCCCCCAAACCATGACTTTTGTTTCCCTTTAAAAACAAGTCGTAACTGACCTGCGAAGGTAGCGGCCGACTGCTGCAGTGACTGTAGCATGCCGCGGTTACACCTGTACTTGGCCGCAGCCTCCGTCAGCGACATTTCACAGATGAGGTCCTGTAGCAGTAGAGCCGAGTAGAACCGCCGGTGCACGGCGACGGTGCGTTCCTGCTGTGCCGTCTTGCATGGTACGCGCCCACGCACAGCGCGTGCCAGGAATCGTTCCTGTACCCCAACCAGTTCCGCGACCCGCTTCATGCCTGGGGGCAGCTGCTCCCACAGTCGCAGGTAATGGTACCAGTCAAGGTCCGACCAGGTACAGCCGTAGATTGGCGTCACCTGAGGGGTCGTATCAACAGTGTCATGGATGAGCTTGAAGCAACTGATATAAATTAGTACAAATAAGCAGCAGCTACTCAAAAGCTGGTTTTGTGCTCACAGATATTTCTACATTTCTAGGAACAGCTATGACCATAATCTGCGATCTAGGACTGAAATAATATTATTAAAAAATTGTCAATTGTCACATGTCCAAGACCAGCCCATTCATAGGCATTGTAAAATTGAAATAAATAAAGTATAACATGAAAAAAATACAAAAGATAATTCTAGATGCTGAATACCCAGAGTCTCTGATTATATATAAATGCTGTACATGGTAGACGGCTCTATCACATGAGATAGGATACACAACACTCTGAAAACAATGTGCTGAAAATCACCCAAAATAATTGTTTTCTGTGAAAATAATTATCTAACATACAAACTAACAATTAGAATGGTAAACTAAAAACGTATTATTTACGCAGCAAGAGATCAAAACTTTAAGCAGACCAGCTGCAGTCTGCTTAAAGCAGTGATACAGCAGCGATCTGCCACGCGCAGCTCTATATATGCATAACTGGTCTGCGTATTCCTCAGTGGAAGTTTGAAAAGATGAGTCTTTATCTACTGGGATACATAGCATATCCATGCACAATCTACTCAAAATTACATACTTTTTTCGAAAGTTGCAAACTTGTATAATTTCAATAGTACTCACAAGGTAGACAATATGAAGATCATTTTCAAGTACGAGACATTGCCTGGCCTTGCGCAGCTCAGCAAACACTGTAAGTCCTTCGTCTGGAGAGAGAGCGGACGACAGCACGGCCTGACCCAACTGTGTGCCTTTGTAGCTCTCAACAGTGCTGCCATCTGTACACAAATCCATTCTTCATGTTATTTGACTGAACCTACATGCACATATTCCACACACACAAACACGGACACACCACCCACCCGCAACACGCACTCATACACATCCCAACATACACAACATGCAACACACACCACAAAAGAACGTGCACATACGCACGCATGCACACGCATGAATACACACACACACACACACACACCACCCACTTGCAACAAGCGCTCACATACCAACACTCCAAAACACACACACCCCATCCCCCAACACACACACCATGAAAGAACATGAGGACGCGTGCACCCGCGCACGCACACACAGTACACACGCACACTACACATGTACATATTGTCACAATTTATTTATTGAACTCCAGAAAATACCTAAGTTTTTATACATCCTTACAACCTTAATTACTTTGATGCAGCCAGTGCGTGAACTGTAGAATAAATAGTACAATGCTGCCACCTGCTGACTATATGTGCAACTATGTAATAAAACTACTCCGAACATCATCTGATTGGCCCATTGATGAATAACATCCAATGGATTTTTCATCCGTGTCCCTTGACATCAAACACCAAATAAGGTGTTTAACTGGAAATGTCCAGTAATTATTAATTACAGCGTATATGCAAGGATAGCTTTGGAGTGTTATCTCAAATGAAACACAGATCAAGGGAAACGTGAATAACTAGAGAGGGGAAGGTGATGAATCAACACAGACAAACCTAACGTGTGATCCAGCAGGACTAGGATTAGATGGAGAAAGTTTGATACTTTGCGCACAATGTTGTTTTACTTCCCCTGGCTTAGGTAGAAAGGACGGCTTTTAGTGTCGCTTCTGAAAGACACAGACAAACTGGGGTCAACGAAATTGTCCTGCATACACAGGGCATGGCCCAAACACACGAACAGAAAATACCACCCACCACCTTCTGTTACTTGCTGTACATTGATGAATTCGTTGTCAAGCAGAAATGCAACACATTCGGCCGTGATGGCGTGGGTGACATCCTCAGCAGTCGACACGGCCATGAACGTGCTGCACATGTACGTGTTCAACTGGCCACGAGTAGAGGCCAATCCACTCACAATCACCTGTTTGTAACAGCAGGGGGAGCTATAGGTCATGCTACGGAGATTCAAATCATGGGTCATGATTACCATAGAGATTTCATATTATTTACAATAGCAGACTCACTGAATGCTATTCTCAGTACTGCATGAATCTGCTACTACAGTGGACTCCACTTAAGGTGACAGGGGCAGCTATTCTACGCCTATGTTGAATTGAGTAGTTTCAGAAGGAGTTCTTATAATAAACTAACCATTTCTTTAAAAAATATAGCTCAAATACTAAATAATACTCCAGATTAATAAAACGTAGAGTTTTTCATTTATTTGGTGATATTTCATGATTCTGAAACACTTTAGAAGACACTGCTAAAATAAAATAATTTTTTCAAAATGAATATTTCTTTTAATTTTCATCGACGTGAACACATTTTTAAATGTTATTTTATTTATGTGTAAAATATAATAATAAACATTAAATACACAGAAGAAAGGCTTATTTTGTTTGTATCTCCACAGAGAGGTGGAAATCTGTAGATATGCAAATAAAACATACAAAGGAGGAGTGAAAACCATTTATTGTCGCACCCTCTTGCCATAAAATATTTGCAATATCATACAAACAAAATAATAATATCCTTCATATACTGCTAGGTAACAGCATACAAAAGCGAAAAAAGAAGACATCTGTCATATGTATAATGACAGAATGGACAAATAGTTGCTGCAACATTCCCTGCTGGTGGAGAGTTCTGAGAGATCTGAGGAACCTGTCCTAGAGAGCGCTCCACTCCTCTCCTCTCCTACACCAACACAATGATCATTTATTTCTGTCGGAGAGGCAAATAGAATAGGCCGGCTGTAAAGACCGACTTGTTAGCAACTACTACCTCAAGGATGGCGCGCTTCAGCTGGTAGCTTGGTTCTTCACCTGCGGCCTGCTGCAGACAGCTGCTGACAGCATGAGGCCGGGAACTGAGCAGGCGAGTCGCCTTGGTCCTCTCTGTCTCCTGGCAGACCAACACACTCTCACCTGTAACACCAATACACTCTCACCTGTAACACCAACACACTCACCTGTAACACCAACACACTCACCTGCAACACCAATACACTCACCTCTAACACCAACACACTCATATGTAACACCAATACACTCACTTGTAACACCAACACTCACCTGTAACACCAACACACTCTCACCTGTAACACCAATACACTCACCTGTAACACCAACACACTCACCTCTCTCACATGGAACACACCAACACACTCACCTGTGACACCCACACACTTTCACCTGTAACATACCAACAAACTTGCACCTCTAACACCAACACACTCTCACCTATAAAACACCAACACACTCCCTGTAACACACCAACACACTCACCTGTAACAACAATACACTGTCACGTGTAACACTAACACACTCTCACCTATAAAACACCAATACCCTCTCACATGTAACATACCAACACACTCTCACCTGTAACACCAACACACTCTCACCTGCAACACCAACACAATATCCCCAGTAACACCAACACATCGTACCTGTAACACACCAACACACTCACCTGTACCACCAATACACTCTCACCTATAACACCAACACACTTTCGTATGTAACACACCAACACACTCTCACCTGTAACACCAACACACTCACCTGTAACACGGCGACACACTCTCACCTGTAACACCAACACTTTCACTTGCAACACACTCTCACCTCCAACACACTTTCAACTGCAACACACAAACATATTCACCTCTATCACACCAACACACTGCCCTTCATTGAGTCAAGAGGGTAACTATCACCTACCACATGTATCAATGCCCTTGCGCCCAGCCCGTCCAACCATCTGTTTGTACATCAAAGGGTCGAGAAGCTGGCCGTGAAATATCGGGGTGCGGATAATGACCCTACGTGCTGGCAAATTAACCCCCGAACAGAGGGTGGACGTTGCCACTAGTACACGAAGCACACCACCTCTGAATGCACCCTCAATGATGTCTCGCTCGTCAAATGTCAATCCTATTGCAACAGACACAGAGTCATTATACTGTCACAAGGTCAGTATTTCTACACATAATGTGACTAGAGTATTGTCAAGCTGGATGCATTCAGACCATTACAGATAGAGACCACCACTCTGAGAGACCATCACACGTTACACATTTACCCTTGTGTGGGATCTTTTACTTCCACTGGCATTCACAGGTTGAAGGGACCAATGGCTTTTAGTGTCTAAAGGCAACCAAGTTTCAACAATTAGTTTAATTATTCCTATTTCATTTAAATGTGTGATTTCCTGTCATCAAATGACATGATTGTAGGTAGTAGACTGTGATAGGTCGGACACATTCAGAGAACAAGCAAGGAGTGATTGACAAAGAGAGCATAAAACAGAAGAGGTGGTAGAAGAAGAAGAGGAAGACCAATATCATGGTAGACAGATACGGTGGTGTGAAGAGAGACCTAGAAAAGGCAGGCGTGACCAGCAGAGAATGGGGGAAAATGGCAGATCGTGATAGACAGGGACATGTTGTAGAGACTCTGGAGAGGGTGGAAAAGATTGTGTGACATGTCTCCCACCTGCATGGGATTAATGAGAAGAAGAAGAAAGAAGAGACGACATGGTTGATGACCAGTGGTCAGTATACAAACTGACCGGCATGGTGGAAGGCCACACCGTAGTGGACAGTCGTGCGCAGTACACTGTCCAAACCAACAGGAGACCGCCGTAACTGTTCCAGTACATCACACAGTTTCTGTTGATCCACCTTTACTGCAAGATGTCCTGATGTGTCACCTGTAATAAGTCAAAATGTGTCACATACCTAACATATCAGACGTTTGAATATATACTAAAAAACAGTATTAATGCATACACGTCACTTACTAATTGTATATATTTGAATTAAGTAATATATTTATTGTCCATTTCTGTTTTAGTAATATTTTTTAAGCTGTTTATAGCCTCTCATAAGTCATTTTTAAGTGGTCAATGTACACTATACTATGCCTGCTATGCGTATAATGTACAATGCAACCTTGTTAATACAGACACGTGTATGTGTCCAGATTAATAAGTTTTCCATATAAACGAATCACACAATTAACGTGGATATTAGCATTTGGAAATTCCGTTCCCCACGAGATGATGTCCGGACTGATGCCGATGTTTATCGGATTATCGGCATCCAGAATAATGAGGTTCCACTGTATTTATTTAATTTTGTGCTCGTCTCATTTCATGAGAAATCGAACCTGTCTAGTATCGACTACAACATGCTAACTTGCTTGTGCAAATGTCCTATTTAGTTTTGATGAAATCATCAGTCAAACCATCTCTTCTCTATTCAATTTCACATGTTACTTGATCCAACGAATAAAGTAAATTCTTTTGATGATTTCAACAAAAATACACTTTTTTTATCAAACTATATTACTTAAACTGTTGTGTTAAATTAATCTTGGAGGCGGCTCTAAATTATAATTATTATTGTTCATTTAGAAAATAAAATCTGTCAGTTACATGTTACGACTTACCACGTTTCCTTCCTAGACGACAGAACTCCTTTGCAATTGCGACAGCCAGTGTCTCGCACCGATTCTTTGTAGGACAGAATATTAATATAGAGTGCCCGCCGTGAACCGTCTCCAGACACAGACTGATGACATTATCACCGTCACCGGTGTTGTCATATGGCTGAAGCCGGCGCAGCTTACACATGCGGTCATCGTAAATGTCCAGTCCAATCTTGACCATTTCTAAGAGTGGCACCGGTCGGAAGTCAGTGCGATACACATTTGCGTTGAGCCACGAGGCCAGCTGGTCAAGATTGGGCAGCGTCGCACTGAGGCCAACGATCTGGATACTGCTGCAACATGAAGTAAAGCAGTTCAGATAATCAGATACTATACATGCCAACCATGATGGTGCACACCAGTAAGACTTGTGCTAATACAAAACTGCCTGCATGCGTTCAAAGTCAGGACCCTTTTTAGGGGTGACTATCAGAGCTAGTTTTACTATTGCAACAGTATTGCGATAGCTGTAAAACTGTTGTGATAGTTTCATAACTATCGCAATAGTATCATGGAATAGTATCACGAAATAGTGAGTGATTAAAAATGCTGAATCCAAATCGACGACTGTTGATGTAAGGTCGATAAATAAATACAATTATCAAATACAGTTTTATAAAACATGTTTATTTCTATTATTACAGTAATGCTAGTAGGCCTGCTGAATTGCTTTGCCAACTATCGTCACTATCGATAGCTCAATAACTATCGACAGTTCAATTCAATATCACTAACAAAGGATTGTCACATCGACTAATGCAAAACATCGATAGTCTGATGTATTGTTACATCTCTAACCCTTATGAGCTACGATCAGATATAATATTTTTTTTGGAGAAAAATACACCAAGCTAAACAAAACAGTTGCTAACCCCCCCAAATTAAACCAATTTCATTTAGTATCAAACATCGATGGTTTAACATTACCCCAAGTTGTAGGCCACCTACCTGTGGTGTAACTTCTGTGATATGTAGTAGATCTTAGTGAGCAATAACTCTAGCAAGTAGCCCCGGTGTGAGTCACCAATCATGTGCAACTCATCCACAATCACCATCCCTGCAACAACATGACAACACAATCGCCATCCTTGTAACAACGTGACAACACAATCACAATCCCTGCAACAACGTGACAACACAATCATCATCCGTTCAACAACGTGACAACACAATCACCATCCTTGCAACAATGTGACAACACAATCAGCATCCCTGCAACAACGTGACAACACAATCACCATCCCTGCAACAACGTGACAACACAATCACCATCCCTGCAACAACATGACAACACAATCACCATCTGTGCAACAACGTGACAACGCAATCATTATCCCTGCAACAACATGACAACACAATCACCATCCCTGCAACAATGTGACAACACAATCACCATCCCTGCAACAACGTGACAACATGATCACCATCCCTGCAACAATGTGACAACACAATCACCATCACTGCAACGTGACAACACAATCACCATCCCTGCAACAACGTGACAACACAATCACCTCCCTGCAACAACGTGACAACACAATCACCATCCCTGCAACAATGTGACAATACGATCACCATCCCTGCAACAATGTGACAACACAATCATCATCCCTGCAACAACATGACAGTACAATCACCATCCCTGCAACAACATGACAACACAATCACCATCCCTGCAACATGACTAACATTAACCACCAGCACACCTGTCAACTTTCACGCATAAGCCATGAAACTTGTGGTTTTGCATTAAATATCTATAATCTTTAAAAATGAAAATTATGAAACAAAATGTCCCCCTTTTAGCAAAAATGGGACGCATGATACATTTGTGCGTGTCACAAACGAAGGCCTTTTACCGAATAATGTGTGAAACGCAGTCAGTGATTGGTTAACAGCTAAGCATCAACCTGTTGGAAAGAAGTGCAAGCACGTGTTGAATAATGCACCTTACTTTTCCTTTTGGAATAAAGTGTCTTCAAAGGTCTACAAATGCTCTTGATCCATAGACTTTGCAGCCTGTGGCCTCTGCACCGCAGTGGGGAAATTTCTCACGCCCTAGGGCCCTCCACAGTTATACACCAGTCTACAATTGGTCAACGCACTTCTTCTGACCGCATTTATTCCATTTATACGTGGTGAATGTCTTTAGGTTTTATCATACATCATGTCACAGTCGTGGCCTACTATTTTCACACCGACAAGTCTATTTGATGGTTGCACAGGTGTAGGAGAAATTCCTTATGGTTTTGCGACTTTTGAACCAGGCCTTTTTTGTTTTACAGGATGTGGCAGCGTTTGTGAAATAGGACGGGAATAACATAACATTATTGTCAGTTCAAAACACATCCGAAGAGTGACGAAAAAGCTAAAGGCAAAAAATTGTGCTGAAACATTTTGTATCCGATAGGAATGCAAACAACCTGCCAGTTCTACAGTTTTTGTTTTATCTAATCGTGATCCAGTTGTGAATTCAGATGAAATTTACCCAGGTTCAATCACAGTGTACTGGGCCCACAAGAGAGCAGCATGGACCTACCTAGTTCGCCGATGTTGTCATCTCTGACAAGTCTGTTGACGAGACCGTTCGCCTTCTCTATGGTGCACACAGCCACGTCGAGTTGTTGGAAGCCACCGACTGGATTCACACTGCCCATGTAACCATCCACGTTGACAGACACGCCCGCAAACAACCGCTGGAATAGTGAACCATCATTGACACTGACTGACATGCCACAAACAACCACTGGAATAGTGACACACATCATTGACACTGATTGACATGATGCAAACAGCTGCTGGAATAGTGACACATCATTGACACTGACTGACACGACACAAACAACCACAGGAATAGTGACATACATCACTGACTGACATGACACAAACAGCTGCTGAAATAGTGACACACACCACTGACATGCCACAAACAACCATTGGAATAGTGAAACATAGCATTGAAACTGACTGACATGCCACAAACAACCACAGGAATAGTGACACACAATACTGACTGACATGCCACAAACAACTGATGGAATGGTGACACACATCACTGATTGACATGCCACAAACAACCACTGGAATAGTGACACACACACCGTTGACACTGACTGACATGCCAACAACAACCGCTGGAACAGTGACACACATCACTGACACTGGCTGAAAATGCCACAAACAACCACTGGAATAGTGACACACATCACTGACTGACATGCCACAAACAACTGCTGGAATAGTGACACACATCACTGACTGACATGCCACAAACAACCGCTGGAACAGTGACACACGTCACTGACACTGGCTGACAGAAAAACCACAAACAACCACTGGAATAGTGACACACATTGACACTGACCTACATGCCACAAACCACCTCTGGCATAGTGACACACATCACTGACTAACATGCCACAAGCAACCACTGGAATAATGACACATATCACTGACACCGAATGGCATGACCATTAGGGAGCCATCTCAAAACAAGACATCAATCGATGCTTGGTATTAAACAAAATTAGTTTTATTGGGGGTGGGACGGGGCTAGCAGATGTTTTGTCTTAGCGTCTTACATCAATGTATTTTACATGTATGGGTATCTAGAGGCCGATGTAATTAAAACTTTCATATTTTTAGATGGGCTCAAATAGCCTACGAAATAGTGACAAATCACATACATCAATGACACACCTATAAACAGCTGTTGCATTATGAATGTTCAACAACATGTCACCAAGATCATAATAAATGGGGACATTCATCAATGGCACACACAGTGACACATCAAATGAACTTTTATGGACAACAAGATAATTAATGCTAAAGTATTTACAAGTGGTATTTGCCATGTGCTGCATTGCATTGCAATACCACTCATACTTAAAATACCGATTAACCTCACATACTAGAAAGTCAACAACTAAACCCAGTGGCAACTTTAAAATATAATTATTTTGCAGTTTGTAAGTGAACAATATTTTTTAGAATTGATTGAATCATTGTAACATTAAAGCGAAACAAAAGTCATGGTTTTGGGGCTGTGCACCTAAAAGAGATAATAAAAGCTAACCACTTGCAACTAAACTAAAATAAAGCATATCACGCTAGTGGTTTACTGAATGTGTCCTAAAAGTTGAAGTTTCTGGTCATTTCTCCAGTTGACTGAGGGCTGACATGTTAACCAGCATGACCGATATGCACATGCACAGTTCTATGAAATTGGGGCAACATAGACTACATGTGACATATTAAGTGAGGCCAGCATACACAGAACCAACGCAAATCTCAAACAAACGTTCTGTTTTTACAGAATTAAAGAAGACTAGTTTAGTAAACAAGTCAAAATATGTTACATAAGTTGAGTTTGGATGCAAACAGCATGGCCATATCCTATTGGCAAGCATAGGAATATGTGTACACAAATATATTTTCATTTGTCAAACAAATGTTGCCAGACTATGATAATCGTGACTTAGGGTTATCTAACAGTATGGCGCAGCCCATGAATTAAGATGCTGTGTGTTCAACAAGGTTTTCCTAGTAAACCATTGGCATGATATTCTTAATTGTCGTTGCAAATGGTTACGTTTTAGTAACTCTTATAGGTGATGGCTTTTGTTTCCCTTTAATGTATCAATAGCAATCACTTTGTCTACTAAGCTACCAGACTACCCGGTAGCTCCTAGAGGAGATAGTTCACAGGCAAACAAGCAACTGATCCAGGAATTACTTGAAGACAGATAAGGTATTTTATGATTCTCCTCTAACCTGGAGGTATGTCATTTTCTCCCTGGCGACAGAGACAAACGGCAGAATAAAGATTGCTTTTTTCTTTGTCTCGAGGACTCGCTTCAGCAGCAGCATTTCTGCAACCATCGTCTTGCCAGCACTGGTCGGTGCAGAATAGACAAGGTTCCCTCCAGCTGTAATGAACAACAGTTACTGTATTCAACCTATTAAGCATACATGCCCTAATTAGCATACACCCCCCTTTTTAATCAGCAGGATCCATAATTATTGTAATTTGACTAGTGTGGAACAACTGAAAAGTGACGCCATCTGGTGTTAAACAGTTGGCACCACTCTTCCATTGTTCTACACTAGTCACTAAATGACATGACTAGTGTTAAACAGTTACCTTATTGTCTAGAGCAGGGGTTCCCAACCTGGGGTATGCATGCCCCCTGACGTACTCCCTGGGGTACGCCAGAGATTTCCCAGGGGGCACAAGGAGGGTTACTTTGTGTGGTCTATGAACACGTCTTTGTAATACTATAAAAATCACAGAAAACATTATTCCTTTCAAGCAAACATTCAATGCTATAATTCGTAGGTTGCGATAATTTCACCTCATTGCAATGGTTAGTGCTTAACTGGTAAATGCCATTAAGTCCAGCACCCTCAATACCTGGCTCTTCCGCCTCTTGTACCAATAGCATGATGAAGCCCAAAAGGTGCTGCTCTTCCACAATGAGGCCCGTTGGGAGCAGCCTCAAAAATTCATAGAGAAATTCTCAGACAAAGGTGGCTCTTGAAGCTGGTGTGCTTGAATGACAACATTTTCCATGTGAACTCACTTAAGTCTCTCCAAGGCTGGTTCACCATGGTGATTGATTTCGTGGATAATGTAAAAGCATTCATTGTGAAGCTAGTGGGACAACAAAATCAAGGACGGAAACTTCAACATGTTTGAACACTTAAGCACAGCATTTCAGGATGAAGAAACGGGACATGGGGCATCTTGTGCAGGGGAACCGGCCTTCCATACAGAAGGAGTTTCAGACATACTTCATGGATTTGAGTGCGCTGAATTCGAATTTCAACCGTTCAGTGTAGAGGCAAAATCTCCCTCAAACAGCATGCTGGCAGAGTTTGTGAATGACTCCAACGCACGTGATGCATTTGAAGCTCTTCCCCTGACAAAGTTCTGGCTTAAGATGAGCGGATTGCATCCATATGTGGCTGATGTGCCTGTGACGGCACTGTTGATGTTTTTATCTACATATGTGGCTGATGTGCCTGTGAGGGCATTGTTGATGTCTCCATCTACATATGTGGCTGATGTGCCTGTGACGACATTGTTGATGTTTCCATCTACATATGTGGCTGATGTGCCTGTGACGACATTGTTGATGTTTCCATCTACATATGTGGCTGATGTGCATGTGAGGGCATTGTTGATGTTTCCATCTACATATGTGGCTGATGTGCCTGTGATGGCATTGTTGATGTTTCCATCTACATATGTGGCTGATGTGCCTGTGAGGGCATTGTTGATGTCTCTATCTACATGTGGCTGATGTGCCTGTGAGGGCATTGTTGATGTTTCCATCTACATATCTCTGCTAGCAAGGTTTCTCTGCAACATTCTGCATAACATTTTTTCCCCTGACTGTACATGAAGAATGACCTCCACATCTCCTTATCCAATCGAGGCCCTGGTTTTGACGAAGCAAGCTTAGCCTTCACATTGAGGTAGTTTCCCATCCGGGGCACAGTTTTGTTTACCTCGTTAATGTATCACTGAACTCAGTGTTGTTTTGTCTATAATTCTATGTTACTATGATGGGGTACCTGGCCGATCATTACATGACACGGGGTACGCAGGGAACAAAGGTTGGGAACCACTGGTCTAGAGAAACAAATTTTGGTGTACGCTTATAAGAATAGATTCCTTGACATTTTTCGATGACCCAATTTTTTTTTAAGCATAGTGTATGCTTATTAGGCCGAATAATGTAACTATTGCATCAACATCACAGAAATGAAGATTTTCTATTGTTTTCTTCATACAGCGTGCGCAGCCACTTTTGGTCTAAAATTTATAGGAAATATTAGAATTCAGAAGTAAAAATATAGGAATACCATAGGAATATTTTAACAAAATACAGCATTATTTCAGGTGGCGCCATCTACCAACTTGAGTTAATGCAAATTAGCAATTGCATACTTTGAACATTACATCATGAAATTTGCCAATTTCGCTGATCACAACCAGATTTCCATAAATAGGTGGCCCTCGACATGTAGATTTCTACATAAAATAAATATTTGTAATGATGAATCACAAGAAAGCTCCACATCTCCATAATTATTAGGAAAATATAGGATTTTTTTAATGTAGGAAATATATGAATTGCAATTCAATTATAGGAATGCTGGGCAATCTTATTGAATTGCCTGCTATTAATTTTTTAATTACATATGATCATTCGGGGATTCATAATGAAAATTGGCAATATGCTTAGTACCAGTAAATTACAACAACGAAAAGTGGTCAGAAAGATAATAAGACATAGAAAGATAAAATAGATTATTAAAGCATGTACTCTTCTCTACAGTGCATCAGCTATAGATTCTACTGTGTTGTAATTGAAAAACTGTTCAGGAAAATTATAGACTGGTATAACACATGAAATAATATCCCACCTATAAACTGGTGTAACATGCGAAATAATACCCACCTATTACATAATTGATAGTCTGGTGTAACAGATGAAATAATATCCCACCTAGTACATTGCCAGTGCAGAGGCAGTCAGCCTGCCATGGGAACATGGATGTAATGCCGAGCTGCATGTACTGAAGCAGGACTTCGTTCGGAAGGCCCCAGGAAGACAGCAGCAGGTGGTCATTCCCAGGGACTTGGTCAGTTCTGACCCCACGGGTGCAGTCAGTTCTGACTCCATGGGGTAGATCAGACTTGGATTCACTGCGTAGGTCAGCTATGGCTTCAGAGAGGGGTTCAGCCCTGACATCAGGGTGTGGCTCAGCCCTGACATCAGGGTGTGGCTCAGCCCTGACATCAGGGTGTGGCTCAGCCCTGACATCAGGGAGTGGCTTAGCCCTGACATCAGGGAGTGGCTTAGCCCTGACATCAGGGAGTGACTTAGCCATGACATCAGGGAGTGGCTTAGCCCTGACATCAGGGAGTGGCTTAGCCCTGAAATCAGGGAGTGACTTAGCCATGACATCAGGGAGTGGCTTAGCCCTGACATCAGGGTGTGGCTCAGCCCTGACATCAGGGTGTGGCTCGGCCCTGACATCAGGGAGTGACTTAGCCATGACATCAGGGTGTGGCTTAGCCATGACATCAGGGTGTGGCTTAGCCCTGACATCAGGGTGTGGCTTAGCCCTGACATCAGGGTGTGGTTTAACCCTGACATCAGGGAGTGGCTCAGCCCTGACATCAGGGGAAGGCTTAGCCCTGAAGTTAGGGGGAGGCTTAGCCCTGATATCAGCGTGTGGCTTAGCCCTGACATCAGGGGGAGGCTTAGCCATAATTTCAGGGGGTGGGTCAACCTTGACTTCAGGGGTTGACTTAATCATGACTTCAAGGCCTGGCTTAGTCCTGACTTCAAGGCTTGATTTAGTGCTGGTTTCAGACGGTCCAGCAGTCGTGACTGCAGCAGGTATCCCAGTCTTGACTCCAGGCAGCTCCTCTTCAGCCCTCCCTCCAGGCCGACTGCTGTTAGAACCTGACAGAAAAATCTTAATTTGACCCACCAAGAAAACAGGTAGACTTACCGGCAGATAAACAGACATATTTATCGTAATAAAATCCAGTTGCCAAATGTGGTTTTGAGCTAAATTTTATAGCTCAACAAATACAACTCAAGGGTTATCTGGCTGCATTCAAACACTATTCATCCAGAGATCCATTCATTCAAGGATTACTTGTATGACGTCTAGATAGATTGATTTTAATTTAGTTTTAATTTGTTTTACTACATATTTTTATACAAAGTTCATGTCAATACTAATATAAAGGCCCATTTACATTTTTTTTCTGATTATGTCGTATGACACATGGTCACATGATTCTGCACAAACAAATTATGTGTGCATTTACATGATCAACGAGTGTGCCCTATTGTGCCCAATCCCCACTTGAGCATTTATGAAGGGTTACAATGAATGCACATGTCGATGTCGATAATAGCAGTCACAGATGGGTAACTGCTTCACTAATCGCAACCACTTCCAATTCTACGACACAATCGTAACCATAAACCGGCCTCACAAATCGCGGGGGTGTTTACACAGCAATTTTTTGTCAGATTATGTCATACAGCACAGTGTCGTATGGCATAATCAGAATAAAATTGCCTGTGGAAACATGATACATGAACACATCAGATTGTAAAATGGCAAACAGTTTTGCTAGATATAGTTCTGTGTGCTGCATGCATCCATTATGATATTTACCATTGTTAGAAACCTTGGTCTCTTGATAACTACCTGTCCTGGAGGTGCAAGATTGGCTCCTGTCAATCACTCTTGCTGCTGCTGCATCTGTCTCTAGTTCCTCCTCATCACTGTCCAGTAACACCTGTCTGAAGAGAGGGTTGACGGGCCGGCTCTCACTCGCCTTGCTGGTCTTCACCCCTGAAAAGGGTGGTAACAAGTAACCCTGAGAACACCACATTTAGCATCGCGTGATTTTGTACCAGGGCTGGGTCCAAGTTTGTAAATGTAACTGAAGAGAAATGGAGCTGATGTTGGAGCAAACAGGTCTGCCAGGGAGTTTCATATAAAAAGTAATTTTGGGGGGACACAAAAATCCCTGCTGTTTACTCCTTTAAAATGCTGTTCTAACTTTATATCTCATTTCTCCAGTGTCGTGTTCAGGAGGTCATTGACCACACCACGTACCTTCGAGATCTGAAAGCTGCCTGCTACATCTCGCTTCCGCCAACCCACTCTGTAGCTGTTCTCTAGCACAGTAATCGGCCTCAAGTTTGTTGACAGCTGAGATGAACTCAGAATCAAGTTCAGTGCCAAACGACGAGTTGAAGGAGACTTCTGCCAAGTGTTCTCTCTTGTTCGCTGGGTCCACCATATTTGACTGGCAAAGACAGAAAAACACTCAATAAGACACCTAGTTATTTCTTTTGATTAATAGTGATTATCCAGTCTCATAAGAGATGATCTGAAAATATCACTGTATGGCATTACAGGAAAGTGACATCATTTAATCTGAGAACCCCTGTCCCCTCCCCTATATGAAATTTGAATTGCGTCAACATCAGGCAACTGGTAAAAATTTTCTTATTCTTCTTGCTGTTACAACTGCCTACACGCTTAAAGTCAGCATTATTATGAACTGTGATCAGAAAATAAAAAAGTTTTTTGGGAATATAATATATATATATACATATATATATACCGTATTTGACATATTAAGCATACATGCCCTAATTAGCATACACCCCCGTTTTTAATCAGCAGAATTCATAATTATTGTAATTTGACTAGTGTCAAACAAATGAAAAGTGCTGCCATCTGGTGTGAAACAGTTCTATTCTGTTCTACACTAGTCACCAAATAACACCATTAGTGTTGAATAGTTACCTTATTGTCTAGAGAAAAAAATTTTGGTTAACGCTTATAAGAACATATTCCTTGACATTTTTCTATGGCCCATTTTTTTCAAGTGTACGGTATGCTTGCTAGGTCGAATATGGTATACAAAATTGCTGCAACATGTCTCCCTTGAAACTAGTTTTGTGTAGTGTTTAATATCGATGTTTTGAGATCGTCCTTAACTTAACGATTTAGGGGAAGGCAGGGTTAATTGAGCCACTGGCTTAGTTGAGCCACCCATGTTTACCAGGAAACTACAGCAGTGACAGTTACATGGTACCACCAAGTGATAGAACGTGTGACTAGAACATGATTGACGTATAATAGGTGACATTTGTCACAAAGGTCAGAATATATGAGCTAAAAGTATATTTTTTGTTTTTCGAAACTTTTGGTAATTGTGATTAATGTCTGCTGGTGAGTAAATTATCAATGCACGTGACCAGACTTTATTGCACTTACAAATGGTTTAACTATGCACAGGGAAGAAGATTATTTACATCACTTCGCACATTAATGAGAAGTTAATTAAAAAAGCTTAATTGTCGAAACGGCGCTAGTTGAGCCACCCAAACCCTAAGGGAGGTTTAGTTGAGCAGCAGTTAAAGAACGAAGACTAGTATTCTTTACCCCAAAATACATCAAGGAATTCATTGTTCCAGGCAAATTGGGACATTGGATAGCTACAAGGCAACATAGTAGCAGTTGGCTATAGCTGTACTGTTTGCGATTGGCTTATTAACTTGCGATTGACTTATTAATTAAGTATTTAGACTTGTCAGAGACGTGTTGTACTCATTGGGTAGATGTGTTGGAAATGAGTTGTTATGAAATGTATGTACAAGTCCTACGTAAATTATACATCTAAAGCATTTTCACACCTTATGCTACCCTGAGACTCAACTTACCCCACACCATGAGTTAATTAAGCCAGCTTACCAACTCTGTTTGAATCAGCTATATATAATTATCTATGCATGCTAGATATATTTTCTTGGCACAAAAGCATCTACTAATAATCATAGTTTATGTGAGTAAAAACAATTTTTACTTGTGAATACGATTGTACCCCAGACATCAAAAGAATGCAAAATTGCATAGCTAAATTTGGAACTGGTGCCACCACAATCACCCACAATGCATCCTAAAAGAACTATAATCACAACACAGTGTCCGCAACAGCATGAATTAGTCTGGTATAAATACCTGAGTGAGGTCAAAAAGTAGGTCAATTTGTGGAACGAATTTGTTGGGGTGAATTGGGAATGACCAATATGACCTAACAGTTGACTCAGATTTGGAAGTAGTGGCCAATCAGTGACTGACAGCAGGTGAACCCATCATGACCTTTCATCAAAGCAGAGTGGCAAGATTTACCTTGCAATGTCTAGACCTGTTGCTCGTTTAAACACACACACACACACACACACACACACACACACACACACACACACACACACACACACACACACACACACACACACACACACACACACACAATTTAGTTTCACATTACCATGCAAAAATGGGTCACCAGAGAAACTGGGAAAAAAATCGCTTGTGTAAACCAGTGCAAGCTATTTATCCCTACCTATGCACTGGCATCACTGTAACACGCAGGGACATGCAGAGACTGATCAACAGCCACTCCAACAACGCTGCTCCATCGTCTCATCATTTCAGGGTCTTGTCTTCAAACAAATCATCAAGCTACCTGGAAGCAAAGAGTAATAATAAAAAATTATATATTATAATCATGTAATTTGCAACTGCAGTTGTTTTCAAAGCCTGTAGTGGAATAGGATCATCTTATGTGGAATAATGCAAGCAAAAAGTTATGTCATTTGCACAACAGTTTCTAGTTTTGGCATGAAATGTGTTATACGGAAGTAATGGGACATAGAAATGTTATCACAGTCTCTCTTGGATTGGTAATGACCAGTGTTTCATTGCTGCAACAAAATAGTATACTCATGTTTAATAGGCACGTAGTTATTAATTAAATTAATATTATTGTAGGCTGTGGGTGGTAAGCTTATGCCTAAATTAAGAATAGACCACNAGTATACTCATGTTTAATAGGCACGTAGTTATTAATTAAATTAATATTATGGTTTTTGATTTTCTTAGCAGAATAAAATGTGGGTTTCACAAAATTCTTACGATAGTGTTAGAGTTATTGTTAGGACCGTCATCCTCGATATGTACTCAGTTGTGAGCATGTACCCTTGTATAAGACTCAACGAACTGGGGCTCATTTGTTTGTATAATGATGATGTATATGTAATACTCAACGAGTGATGCATTTGTTTGTTGCTTAGGTAGGTGTATATAAGACTTGATACAATTGTTTGTGTATATATGTTAATAGTTAGTGTGCGGCCATTAAATGTGTGAACTCTTGTGTTCGACACATTATTTTGTAAAAAAGGCTACCACATATTTATGTGGGCTACCAGGTTTTCCAACCAGGTAGCCCTGCTGGCTACCTAGATTTTTGGAGTTATTTCTGCCACTAAAAAAGATGGCAATAATGCATGTTATCTGACTGAAGTCCCACACCATTATTAATTGGGTAGTGGTTTGAACCGGAAACCATTTAACAAGATTTGCCATCCAAGAGATGGCAAGTGGACAAGGAAGCCATTGGCTTATCGAGAGTCCAACAATGTTCATCTACTTATAACCCGCCCTCCTGAGATATGTGTCAACCTTGTTTTTAAACATATTCACGCTGCTAGCAGTTACACAATCTGTAGACAATTTGTTCCATTCATTTATTGTCCTCTGTGAGAACGAGTGCTTCCTGATGTCCAATCTACATTGATCCTTTACTAATTTTACCTCATGTCCTCTAGTTCTGCTATCCTTCTTGAGTGAGAAAAACATATTTCTATCAATATTTTCATACCCATTCAATATCTTAAAAACTTCAATCTGATCTCTTAACCTCCTTGTCTCTTGTCTCGTTAAACCACATTCTTTCAGGCACTCTTCATAACTAAGGTCTCAGTTGTGGAATCATTTTAGTTGCTCTCCTTTGTATGCGTTCAAGTGTATCTATATCCTTCTTACGATATGGTCTCCATGCTTGTATACGGTATTCTAAATGAGGCCTTACTATTGCTTTATAAAGAGGTATAATTAACTTTTTTCCCTTGTATGTTATGTTTCTTCTAATCAATCGAAGAATTTGATTACCCTTTGAAGCTGCAATAGCCAATACGGTGACTACCACACAGTTTCAGAGCAGTGTGGCACACTGCTCTGAAACTTTCATATCAGCGCTTATCGTAACTCCTAAGTCCTTTTCTTTTACAGTAGTACCCAGAACAGTGGGAACCAATACAACATTATACGTTTTTTGGACTTTGACAACGTATGAGATCACTCCTAACGGCCTAAGTGCCGTGGCCCTTACCAGGGCAGTGCCAGTGCCAGTGGGCAGTCATCCAGTATTTTTTAACTGGAACTGAAGACTTAGTAGTTAGACGGTCACATTCGACATTAAAAAGGAAAAACAATAGTTCGAAATGTGTCATTCACCATCAGGATCTCTTGGATCATCGTGTCATGTCACACGATTTTCACGTGTGACGCGCCCTTTTTGATTTAACGGCGTATTTGAATTACAATTCACGCGTTTCATAAATCCCCAATTTGTATCGCCCGCTTCATGTTATGCCAGTGTCACATGAAATATTTACCAACAAAACTTATTCTTACGCCACCTACCGGATGAACGTACATAATTTGTGACAGTTTTATCCGACAGAGGGCGAAAAGAACATTTCTCCAGGACAACTCGTCGTACGTGGAGCACCAACGGAGACGAAAGTATTATTCGCAACGTGAATGTAAACAAAGGCAAAATGTCACTTATTTACAAGCAAGTTGTAACTACTGTTGGGCGGCTGGTTCCAAGGAAGTTGCAGCCGTTCTGGAACCACCCAGCAGGTTGGTTGAGGTGTCGGTACTGAAACTTGGAAGTCAAACTGTCAGTGTGTCACGTCGTTTGTATGACAGGCAGTATGTCACAGTCACTGTGACAGTGCCACTCTCACTGGCAGTGGGACTGGTGTAAGACTACAATTGTCAGGCAATTCCACACTGTGCACAAAATTATGATTTAGTTTTTAAAAAAAATGGTAATATATACTACTGATCAGCACATTCTATTATGCCGTTTTCAAACAAATCTGAAGAAATTTTCGGTCAAGTCACGAGATCAGTATACCAATTCACTAACAGTTATTTCATTGATTCAGTGGAAACAAATTGTTAGAAAAGTTGTTTTGAGTGACATACGTATGATTATCGAATGCTGAAAACAAGTCCTGTGAAACAAAGCTGTCGTTAAAATCCGAGCTATATACTTGGATCTTGGCAAGCCTCACTGCGTGGTAAGACACAACGTATTAAATGTACAAACATCTTGGTTCCATTCTTTAACATTCCTGTGACAAGTATAATGTATATTTTTTTCCAATAAAGTGAAATATATGGTGCATTTACCAAGACCACCCAACATCACTGAGTTGTTGCGATAGTCATGCTGCCTAGTGATGCGCTGTCCTATTAAATAGCAAAATATGTCTCAAAAACACATTTGCCTCATTTTCCTTCAAAACAATTAACTTTGTTGGATGTTTACACTCCCAAGGGTCGATATATCCAACTAGTGACGTCTGTAATGCGATATTCAGCGAAATCTCAAAATGGGTCATATTTAGAGATGACTCAGATTTGACTCCACTTACTATAATTATTACATACTGTGATTTTTGTCTTGTCACCAACCTACAATCTTAAATATTTTTTCAGAGAAAATCAATATGGAAGATGCTCCACATCATTTGTTGCCCAGACAAATCAGAACCTTCTTTGTACACAGGGAACCCTTCCATCACTGATACATGCATAGGCTTCCAACCACAACTAGAAATTTAAGCATTTGCACAGCAGACGTTTCGGAGCCTACAAATGTGCCCTTTTTCATGTTCATAACTATTTTTTTCAGGATACAAAAAAATCTTTGGGGTACTGTCTCAAAACACTGGAACTTTATTCATGCAATATGAACCTGGAAGTAAATTAATGATCTGTCCAGGCGAGTAAGTAGTAAGTAAGTTTGTGTATAGGAAGTTTTAAAAATTCATATGATCTGACATGTGCATTTGAGTAGGAACATTGCCAGGTTTGCTTGTAGAAGCTGTTGAGAGTGAAATGCTGGATTGTTAGATGATTTTAGTAGGCAGAAGGATATTTGGGATTTTTTTTGGCCACTAGACACATGTGCGCCATAATATGTTCCAATATTGGTAAACATTGGTGAGTATTGCACATGCAGGCATTTTGCATGGAGCTAGAAATGTCTAATTTTGACAAAACTCGATCGGCATGTCAGTGGGATGATGAGTTTTAGAATTTTTTATTGTCCCATTTTCTTATAATCATGCAAAACGTTAACATGGTCACCAATAGAAAAGTCAACTGTAGGCTGAATCCTATTGTTTCAGGGCCACAGACCATCTTCTTCTGGGCTCCCACATTCAAGTGGGTGAGTTCCAAGTTTGATCAGTATTTATAATTTTTATTTCAGTAAAATTTATAAGGTAAGAAAATTGAACGGATCGTTTAAATGTTTCTTAGTTTGAGTTTGTAACAAATTAATGATAATTTAGCAGAACATGGTCATAAACGGGTATAGTATTCAGTTAACATATCATGAATGTTTGTGTACATGCTAAGGGTTAAGTTTTTTTTTTCAATTACAATATGAATTGGTGTAATGTTTATTTTACTTATATGATGTATGAATTTAAACTTAGAAAGAAACTATTATGACTGACACTGTCCAATATTAAATATTATAAACATTTCTGATTCCGATAACACAGATGTTTTTTTAAACCACGTTAAAGTTGAACAAACACACACATGCACAGTTGCACACATAAACTATTAAAGATAATACAAAATGAAATACACACAAACGTTAACATGCCGTCCATCATTGTAGGGTTTGGTGGTAGCTGGATTGGCCGACTATTCAAGGCCAGCTGAGCAACTGAGTATTACCCAGTCAACAGCACTCGCTGCCACAGGTGAGTTATTATATACAGCTGTATGTTGCTCTTCTCTTTATCCCTGTGATTCTGCTGATGCTGGCACCGATACCTGTCATAAATTTTTCCCTTCCCTTTTCACTGATCCAGTTTCACTGCCATCTCCACCACCTGTCTCCACTATCCCTCGCTCTCATTCTCCGCTCCCCCAAATCTCTCTTCACGCTGTCCTCCTATCTCAGTCTTGGTCTTCTCCTGCTACCCTCCACTCTAAGCACATCTGTTCTCTTTTATATGTTCTGCCTCAAAGTACCAAAATAAAGGATGAGGCTAATTAGTTCTGTGATGCTGCACTGCCTGTGTTACTAGCCTTCTCCTCTGTCCTCTATCACCATCTCTCCACCTTTCTGACATCCCTTTATTGACTTCCCAAAGATCACATCTTAAAGTTACATATGGTCTGCTTCTTCTCCTCCAACCGATCTGTTCCAGTTTAGATTAAACTCAAATAGTCGCTTCTAAGAGCTCTGCAAAGAGGCAATTCTGCCAACAGCAGGCCAGTCCTACCCAGGTTACATTTAATAACTAATTTGTGATTACTGCCCTACTACCAACCAATGTTTTTAAAACTATGTTTTTAAAACTATGTTTTTGGAGTATGTAGAAAGTCAGTGACCATATAGAACTATTTTGTGTAATACCCACCTCCATTGATTCACACCCTCAACCACACTTCTACGTCCAGGCGTGCCAATTGTATAATTCAACTGCTATAGTTGCCATTTTAATAAAATTATTATAAATTATTACATTCTCAGTTGCAAGTTTGCTAATGTATGCAGGTGACTGTTTCTTTCTGTTAAATCCACTATTCAATTTTCGCTCATCTTGTTTCAGAGTAATTTGACACAAAAAATCTAACCTATCTAGTATCGACTGCGACATGCTAGCTCGGTTGTGCAGATGTGTTATTTAGTTTTCATAAAAATCCTTAAATTAATTTTGTTTTTAGGCAGTATTTGGGCGAGATATTCACTGGTAATCATACCAAAGAACTGGAACCTGTTTGCTGTGAACATCTTCCTTGGTCTTACAGGCTTCTGGCAACTGACACGAATCTACTTGTAAGTTTATTTATCACATGGGTAATTGTTACTGATAATGTGCTGCCTACGGTGCTATACGCTGTGCTGCATGGTGCGACGTCCAGTGCAATCAAAACCAGTATCGCACTGCCACTGTTATAAATAGACGCACACGCGCTGAACAATTAATTCAAGCAGCGCACATGGTATAATATGTAAATTACCGGTTTATTGCATCAAATGTGTTGAAATATTAGTTATGAACCCATATAATATATACCTTGTCGAACGATGATGTTGTTCTGGGGTTGTACGCTTGCTCAATACAATATTCTGAAGCAACTCGTGCATAAAACTCAGTATCGTTCAATAACTGTATATTATTTCTGGTGTGAACTTGAATGCCAAAGATGTTATAACTGGTTAATCACATAGGAAGTGTGTTTAATTATGCTGTTGGTAGGATATGAAGATCATCCTCACCAGCCTGTACTACAGTACCCCTGGCATATCGACTTGTTGAAACGTGGAATTGTCATTGATACCATGTGCACATGTACGCCAAATTATTTGTACTTCGTCCTACTTGTTGCGTTGGTTGACATGTTTCTGGGAAACAGACGTGCCCATTCCCAAAAACTTTCCAAGAATACCTATCATTACCCATCTGACCAGCAGCGACGGGTCCACTACCAATTAAAGCTAAGTTCCCATAGGCGAGCAATGTAAATTCTAGCGAGCAATCCCATTGGTTAACACAACAACTGAAAATCAGCATTTCAACAGGTCTATTTGCTAAGGATACTGATGTAGTAAGAAGCCCCTGGTGGCGAGGATGATGAAGATAAAATCCACACGTGATGTTCTTAATTAGGTTGTTTGAGAGGCAAGGACATGCAACTCTGTTTAGTTCTGTTTAAATTTGAAATAATATGCAGCATTTCCACAATGGGAGTGAATCAATATGTATGTCTGTGTGCATGGATGTATGTAATGCACTTTTGACTTTTAATTTTTAACGAAGTGAAGACAACAACAGCTAAAATCCTATAACATTAACGTTAACGCCAATGAGAAAATAAACTTTTTCAATGAGGGCTGGGTCACTCTTGAAACAATAATCATGTGTTTGGAATATCACGGATGATTCAGTAGTGGACATAAATTAATGCAACTCTAAAATTCATAAGCCATAATTATATCAGAATTTATCATAATAATAATTTATTTATTTTGCAATCATGATTGATTAAAAGCACAGGTACAAAATATGCATTTAAAGACGACCATGAAGAAAAACAGATGAAAGCTTCCATAGATAACATAACATAGAGCACATGTGACATAAGTTGTTCTTTGTGCGTCTGTGATATTGCTTTAGTATGTGACTTGTGGCATTTGTTGTTTGCAGACACCACAAGAGCCTCGAAGAGTCAACCGATTGATTGCACATAGCTATGGAACCACTGCTCAGTGATTATAGACTAGTTGTACACATATATGCAAAGATGTACATTAGTTGTACACATATACGCACAGGGTCAGCAGTGGAAACAGATGCCTGCTGCTGTTATCAAATAGATGTTCCAAGAGAATCGAGTTTTCAACCGTAAGTGCTGGAAGACTCTCCGTGAAGCCGTGCTACAAGCCCACAACCATTCAAACGAGAAACTGTGCAGGTTGTTTATTTGCATAAAAGACTTCGAATGGTTCAGGAGGAAATTTTTGACGAGTGAAAATTGTCATGTCAGTTTTGATATTAAGAAGCTCTGCAATACTATACTGAATTATGTATATATTTATATAAAAGGTCTGAATTCTTGAAAGGCTTTCCTGGACTTTTGTGTACTAATAAAAGGTAAGCTCTTATATAGCGCTGTATCCAGTCCTTAGAACTGCTCAAAGCACTTTACCCTTCACCCCCTGGCAGACCTGTTCATCCCAACGCTATCTCGACTTATCTGGGAAGCATTCAGCCACATTGCAATTGCTGCACGAATAAACAATTAATTCACATGTCCATCACTGTACTTATTTATACAGCCGAGGCATGGAATGTTCGAAAGTGCCCAAGTTTTGAAATGACGGCAAGCAGATTCAAAACCCAGTCTTCTCAACTTGGAGTTAAATATTCTAACTGTTCTGCTGCTGGACCACACAATAGGCACACATTTCAATATGGTGGTGTATATAACATTTAGAGAGAAGAGAGAATACAAATCTAGATCAAGATGGAAGGACCAATTTTCAATAAATAAACATACAAATGGTATATGTGCATAGCTCAGATCATCGGTACACTCAAAACTTGGTATAATAGTGTGCTAAATAAAACAAAATTTGCTTTGTGTTAAAATTTTGTCTGATAAGTCGATGTTAAAGAACGTGCACCAACACTTTCTTATAGTTGCATGTGTTTGGGAGATGTCCAAGAACATTGTGAAGTCAGAAAAGTTGCCAAAAACTTCACACCAACACTTGAATCATTCAATATATAACTCACAGGCGTTTTATCTATTCATATAAATGCAATTGAGCATTTGTGCTATTCCCAACAAAATATTTCCATGAACACCATCAAATGTCCATTCTATGATAAACAGAAGAAATTATATATAAATAATGCATGGTTATGTACTTTAATGGATGCTCAAAGTAAAAAAAAAAACATTCTTGCTCTGTATTGATATTTTTTACATAGGATACATTTAAAAAAAAATATTTGTTACTTAAAAAAATAGAAAACTACTGCCTTTAATTTTTTATGTCAGTGCAACACTGTGTACCTTTCATATTACGAAAATCACTTTGATTGTCAAGTAGTAAAATTATTCACACCCTATTTTACAAGCACAATAAACAAGCTTGGCCTATGTTTAATATTGCATGTCTATTAGGTACTATACGGTAACAGGAAGACGCTGACATGTAGAAAATATGTTGACATACATTTAATTAAAAAGTCATACAAAGATTATACTTTTCTAGGACAACCAAACATCATATATGTATACAGTTTAACGGTAAACATACACAATGCGTGGATGTCAACAATTGTTGAATAATTTAAATAAATCTATGTGACAATTAAAACAATGTACAATTGTCTTTATGGCTGTGTGATTGCATGCAGAAAGTGGTGAAATCGTTTAAGCACTTCTCATGTAATGATGTTTTCATCGTCTTCGTAGTTGGGTCTGTTATAGTTGGCACTATCGAGAGATGGTAGTTCATCAACCAATCCCCACTTCTGTGAAAAGTCTGAAACTAAACATTCAACAAATGTTAAAATGAAGACAAATATTTATTAAAGGTTGTTCTGTTATGAACCTCTTTTCATGTGTTAGAAGTTAGTCTAACAGACTCATATCCGACCAACCACATTGTGTAAATCAAAATGGACTTCCATCGTTTTGACTCTTCAACAGCGATATGCAAAAAACACCATACATTTTCCATAAACAATCATTACAAAGTAGAGAAAGTATGGAGAAAAGACAGCTGCACTCTTCACAAGTCTCTGTTAACTAAATGTCAGCAAGTACTGTAAAACATTAATAAGACATTACGTTAAAAAACGACAGAAAATGCGAAAAACCGACGAAAGTTGAGTATGGGAGAGTGTTTACAGCTAACTTCAAGCAGATGAAGACACCTAAACTTGTGTTATTAATAAAAGCTAAATGAATATATGTGAGAAGGGTCATAGATACCTTTAGTTTCAGGTGTTGCCTCGGATGATGGCACCTTACTCGAATGATGTCCTTTCTGTGTATCTGTCTCCATAGAATCATTATCTTCATCCTTTGGTACTGTCTGATTCCTCTTCTTCTTTTTCTTCTTTCCTGTATAGAAAGACATCATGTGGACATTTACAATTGGTCTTGGCTGAAATGTCAAGACAAATTTAACTAACCTCAATCTGTAAAACTTTATAGCACTGCCATATAACATGCAAAGGCCATTCCATGGGCCTACAAACAATTACTATAAACAGTTAACATTTATACATAATTTATGGCATTATTAAGAAATTTTAGATGTTAAAAGTATATCCCATAATGATTCAGGCACTATAACTTACGCATTACTCACTATTTATATATTTCAATGCACCACAAGGCAAGTTGTTGTGACTTTGAACATAAACTCGACTGCAATCGGATGCAGAAATGTCAAAATAAAATACACAAGGTAGCTGCTGAAACGTCGGGCATAACAATTTAAATATATTACTATAAACACATCTAAATGCCGTATTCTGCAGTTGCAAAATCGGATGATCATAGATGTGCAGAATGTTATAATAACACATGCAGGGAAAGTGCATGCAACCAAAGGCCGTGCAAAACATCTACCGGGTAGAAGAACATATGCAGTGTGAAAATAATCTTAGGTATGAAACGTGGGAAGGCACATCACTAGAGCATGCAGAACTGTGTGCCACTACTAAAATGCATATTAAACACTGGCAAATGGCTATAATTGTGCAAAAGCATAAATAATTTAATAATTGAAATAGGAGAAAGAAAGTGAGAAGGAGAAAGCTGGTGTGATTTACAAAGTTCAATTGATACAAGGTACATTAAACAGCTACATAGCAGCATACTCAAAACTGCTAATTAAATGGCATATAAAAAGTACTTACTATATTTTTTACTCACTGTAAATAAAACAGAATTATATAAGTGTATATGGCAAACAACATTGGTTCATTTATTTGGGAGAAATTTATAATAAATAAAACATTTGTAGTACTGTATAATTAGTATACAGACAGGCACTGTAGCCAAATGGGTCATAATACAGCATGGCTAGGAGCAATGAAACTGCACTGTAGTCATCATGTGCAAGAATTACTATAACCCAATAATGTTAATATGTAACATTGCTATTTCAGCTGTGTTTTATCATGGTGTTTTATATTTAAAACTGCACAATGTTGTTGCTATGCAGTGTTTCCACCAGTGCTGCTGCTAATAAAATGAACAAGTACTATTCAGTGTCATGGACAGTGCAAAAATGTGAAACATGCCGAGTTGAACATGTAATGACTTTGGACATGATAAAAGCAACAGTATGAACGTTATCTAAGCAAATTCACTCAAAGTGAGCAAAAATTTCATTACTCAAGCTAGAAACCAAGAATAATTTTCTTGTACAGTGTTTTATACCTGCGTAGTGTAACTAATTAATTATTAGATATTATATGTTATGAAAATAATGGATAACAACATTGTAAATGATCTGCCAACGGGTAGGCCAGTATTGCTGCAGCAATTCCCATAAAGAAGACATTCCTGGTTTCTATGGCATAAACAAATAGTACAGCTAAACTTTTAAAAGATAAACTTTGAAAAGTCGTAGTACAGCTAAACTTTTAAAAGATAAACTTTGAAAAGTCGTACCTGATTCTAAAGGTTCAAGACGAGACACTGATGCTACGACGTGCGTTGCACCGAACTTTAGCCCATTGGTGCCATTCTGCAGATTACCAGGTTCAAACGTTGATCCATACGCCTCAATACTACGTGACTTGGGCACGGGTGGCAAGACAGATTTATCACCGCCGCCGCTGACTCGGTCGCCGAGTGTCTCCGACGGCAGCAGACTCTGTAGCGGTGAAGAACGACTGGTGGGAAGTGTCATGTCCCCATTGATCTGGCTCCTTGGTATGTCATCGTCGCTAGCTGTGGCCGCGTTGTGGAGGGGGGAGTTGAACATGTTGCCCCTAGCAACTACAACTTCTTCCTCCTTCGTCTTTTGTGCTTCCTGTTCCTTCCGTCGCTTTTTCTGCTGCTTTTGCTTTTTTTCCTGAAAGTGCAATAACCAGGGTTTAAAAAAAGATTTTTTTATATTTATTTGATTTTTTTTATTTATTTGATTTTTTTTAATCTGGTATACACAATGTCATAAAATATTTGACTATCAGGCTATCTGGTGTCAATACAGCTACACAAGTGTGCGCACTTTGTGCTTTTGTATTAAAAAACACACAAAACTTTGTTGATCTTGATGCTTGTAAACAATTATTTGTGTTAAATTCATATAAATCAGCGATTAAAAAAACCGGAAGTCAAAAAAAAAAATCATAAAACAATGATTTTTTTGGGAGCAATTTAAATCATGATTTAAATCAAACAACCCTAGCAATAACATCTTCAAAAACCACGTGAAACATGACTGACAAAAACCATGCATAGTTCTGGAATTACATTTTACTTCTAGGTATTATCATTTCTGGCCCAATTAAGTATGAGTGCAACATAGTTGCCATTTCATGGTGTATAGATACATCATATCTAAATGCTGCGATTTGTGTCAATTTGTCAACTGACACAATACTTTACAGCAAGAATCGGTCATGTAAACACCCGTGTGAAATCGGCCAATTTTTTAAACAACTGAGTCTGGGAGATTTGGAACTGGTCGCTCGACAGCAGGTGCACCCATCGTGACATTTCATTAAAGCAGGTTGGTGTCTAGACGATAAAGGTTGGTGTCTAGACATCAATGTCACTTGTGTGAATGCACGCACAATGTGCATTATCGTGCTACACGGCCTTAAGTCAACAAACGAGCAAGGAAATGAGAACATGAAGTTATTTCTTCCTGGAACAACCAGTTCTGAACTCCAGGCAACTTTCTACACAAGCTCCGGGCAGAGCTGTAAACTCAACACACCTTCTCCTTTAGCTCGTTCAGGTCTAGTCGCTTGAAGGGATTGTCACCAAGCACCTCATCGTCATCATCGTCATCTTCATCTGGTCTGTCTCCTTCGCCATGGTTCGCCCTCTGAATTGCTTCTTCTTTTTCACTGGTGAATTATAATATAATTATTATGAATTATTGATAAATTATAAATAAATTATATAGCTCATCTGGTTTATAAATTATATAGTTTCTTATCATCCATTTTAGTAATGTTCTTGTCATAACCTCAGTATTTCATGGTTTTTATTCTAATTTAAATATTTTCACCCCTTTTTCTTGTGCCACATAAATTTTATTATTTATATATGGCATTGATATATTACCTACATTTTATATTTATCATAATAAATTAATTATGTAAATTACTTTTGACTGCGCTGTATAAGAATCATACATCATTGATGCTTTTTTCAAAAATTACTGCACCGCATAAGCTTGACACAAACCCACAACATGGCTTACCGTAAACACATCATCACACAACTTACCATAAAGTTGTGTATTTATGGGGGATTCCATCATTAGGAAAGTGGATACAATTGTAAACAAAGGAGATGACATATCAGTATGCCTACCAGGGGCAAAAATAGAGGATATTGCAGAGAAGGCAGGACAAGCACAGGAGGTGCTGTTCTCGTGCATGTGGGAACGAACAATGTCGAGAAGGAGGGAACGTCAGCCATCGTTGGTAAGTACAGGAGGTTGATCAAGACACTTAAAGAGGCACGAGTTGGGCAGATCGTATTGTCGGGGATATTACCAATAATGGGAGGCAGGGGTGAGGAATATAGGAACTGTAGAAGGATGGCGATCAACACACAGGTACAGAAGGTATGTATGGAGGAGGGAGTAGGCTTCGTAGACATGTGGTTAAACTTTGTGGGAAGAGGTGACTTTTTCATGAGAGATGGACTTCATCTGACAGGGAAGGGCGCTGCAGTTCTTGCGTGTGAGTTTGTCAGAGTTGTCGACGAGGGCACAGGTACCATAGATTATTTAAACTAGATGCGCAGGGGGAACTGACAGAGAAAACTCAAAGGAGTACTACTACAAATACACATCCAAAGAAATGTTCACCAATAATTTCAGACAATGAACTTAAATGTGTATGCTTAAATGCCAGGAGCATAGTAAATAAAAAAAGTGAGTTAGACATTATGGTAGCAGATATTGATCCTCATGTAATAGGCATCACAGAATCATGGGCAAATGAAGATATAGTAGATGCTGAGTTAGCACTGACAGGCTATGTAATGTTTAGGAAGGATAGACGAGAAAGAAGGGGAGGTGGAGTAATTTTGTATATTAAAGAATCTATCCAAGCATATGAAATTACACTGAAAAGTGAAGCAGATAGTGTGGAAGTAATTTGGTGTAACATAGTTACCAGGAACTCAACATTAACAATAGGAGTAGTTTATCGTAGTCCTAACATAGGACAAGAGGAAGATGTAAAATTACAAAAGGCGATAAGGGAGGTGAGCAAGGGAGAATGTGTTATAATGGGTGATTTTAACCATGGCCATATACAATGGGAATCATTAGAGAGTGCTGGAGGTGACGACCATCAGTTTCTACTTCTAACACAGGATTGTTTCCTTACTCAACATGTCTTGGAACCAACCAGAGGTGGGAATGTGTTAGATTTAATTTTGTCTTCTCAAAATGAATTAGTTGACAATGTTAAAGTACACGAACCTTTGGGTTCAAGTGACCATAACCAAATCCATTTTAATATAAAAGTAAAAACAGGGAATACATATAAAAAACAATGGAGGAGGAACTTCAACAAAGGCAAATATAAAGTGATGAGAACATATCTAGCAAATATAGATTGGAATAACTTGCTGAAGAACAAGACAGCAACAGAATGCTGGACTTGTTTAAAATATGAGATTGAGGGCATTATTGAGAAATTTATTCCATTAAGAAAACAAGGGAAAAGATCCAGGAAAAAACACCTGTCAAAAGAAGCTATTAGAAAAATTGCTCACAAACAGATGCTGTGGAAGGTCTATAAACACACTGGAAATGTAGAAGACTACACAAACTACAAAGAGGCACTTAACCTAGCTACAACTGAAATTAGAAAATCTAAAAGAACCTTTGAAAAAAAATTGGCAGGTAATATAAAAAATGACAGCAAGAGTTTCTATGCTTATGTAAGGAGTAAACAGAAAGTTCGAGATAAGGTCGGACCACTGGAAAACAACAGTGAAAACATAATTTCAGATGGGTTCCAAATGGCAGAGGTCCTGAATGAGTATTTCAGCTCAGTTTTTACCACAGAAGATATCAGCTCACTTCCAGTTCCATTGACTAAATTTGAGGGCAATAAATCAGAACATTTAGGGCAGTTATTTGTAACTCCTGAAATGATAGCAAAGAAAATTAAGAAGATGAAAGATAATAAATCACCTGGAGTTGATGGGATACCACCAAAACTGCTAAAGGAAATTGTTGATCAAATTAGTACACCACTTGCAAACTTATTTAACTTGTCACTAGAAGAAGGAATAGTTCCTTCAGAATGGAAAGAAGCAAACATTACGCCGCTATTTAAGAAGGGATCGAGGAAGAAGCCAGAAAATTACAGACCAGTGAGTTTAACATCAGTTGTATGTAAATTACTCGAAACATTAATTAGAGACCACATGGTGGAATTCCTCGTAAAACATAAATTAATAAATACATCTCAACATGGATTCCTAAAAGCAAGGTCATGTCTAACCAATCTCTTATGTTTTTTAGAAGAAATTACAAAGTGGGTAGATGACGGGTCACCAGTGGATGTTGTCTACTTAGATTTTCAGAAAGCTTTCGATAAAGTGCCACATCAAAGATTGTTACTTAAACTAAAAGCCCATGGTATAGGTAATGATGTAATCAACTGGATAGAAAAGTGGCTTACACACAGAAGACAGAGAGTAATAGTAGATGGTGAGATTTCAAACTGGAAATCTGTTTTGAGTGGGGTACCACAGGGATCAGTATTAGGCCCTATACTGTTTTTAATATATATAAATGATTTGGAAGATGACATATCTAGCAAAGTACTCAAATTTGCAGATGACACAAAAGTATTCAGAAAGGTTACTAATGATACAGATAAACAAAGTTTACAGGATGATCTAGATAAATTAGTTAAATGGTCAGAAAAATGGCAAATGTTATTCAATTTTGGGAAGTGTAAATGTATACACATAGGACATGGAAACATGGACGAAGAATATAAAATGGGGGATGCTGTACTAGGTAGAACCACACAAGAAAAGGACTTAGGAGTAACATTTAGTGCTGACATGAAAGTTTCAGAGCAATGTGGGATTGCTGCTTCGAAAGGAAATCAAATTCTAGGGCTAATTAGAAGAACTATCACATATAAGGAGAAACAGCTAATTGTACCCCTGTACAAAGCAATAGTTAGATCACATTTGGAATATTGTATACAAGCATTGAGGCCGTATCACAAGAAGGACATAGACAAGCCAGAAAGAATACAACGAAGAGCAACTAAAATGATTCCAGAATTGAGAGACCTTAGTTACGAAAGTCGCCTATTACAATGTGGTATGACAACACTAGAGCTAGAGACCAGGAGACTAAGAGGAGACCAAATAGAAGTGTTTAAAATAGTGAACGGTCATGAGGATGTTAACAGGAATATGTTCTTCAAACTTAAAGAAGGCAGTAGAACCAGAGGACACAAAGCAGCATTAGTTATGGAACAGTGTAGGTTGGACATGAGAAAGTACTCTTTCTCACAGAGGGTGATAAAAGAATGGAACAAACTGCCAAATGATTGTGTTAATGCTAGTAGTGTGAATATGTTTAAAAATAGAATTGACAGATATTTGATAAGGGCGGGCTACACATAGATGATAAAATTTTTGGACTCCCGATAAGCCAATGGCTTCCTTGTCCACTTGCCATCTGGAACTTGTTGTATGGGATGGCAATCATGTTAAATCCTGTTAAATAAACACATCATCGCACGACTTACCGTTCCTCTTTCATCTTCCGCACTCGTTCCTGCCTTGCTTTCTTCTCCTCCGTCTCCCTCTTTCGCTGATCTTCCATATCTTCCACAACCCTTTTGTGCAACTGTTCATAGTCATTGCAGATCATCGTCAGTAACCACTTGAGCCCTGCACCAATGGAAGGGTCCATCTTCTTCCCTTCTCCCGGAAGAGCTGCACATGTTTTCTGCAAAACAGAAACATCAGCATCATTATAAACTTAAAAGCATGTATACTTAATTGTTAATTTAATTAAAGTGAATTGTTAATTTAATTTTAAAGTTGAGTGTTAATTTAATTATTAAAGTTAATTGTTAGTTTAACTGTTAATTTAATTAAAGTTAACTGTTAGTTGAATAGAAATTTTTTTTAGACCTGAACATTTAGTAGCAACAAAAAGTAGTCATTCTGTGTAAAATTAATTAAATAGACCCATTTAGGTGATAACACAATTTAAGTAAATCTTGCGTGATCATTGTATACAATTTTTATTAGATATTACTATACAAATGCACAAAAACTACTTCTCTCCACCAGGGAGAATGGAAAGGCAAATAAAATAAACAAGCAGCTACAAAATGTATGTCTGCAATTATTGGAAAATATCAGGTATTTTTAATTATAATAATAGCAGTATGAAAAACATTGTGAGAACCGAGCAGGATCATGAAAAAACATTATTACCCGGTACTCTTCTTTAATACTGATGATATCATACCTGTCAGTATACTGTCTAAGAATTCTTACCAGTTTACAGGGACACCGGGTCTTGTTGACAACATCTTCTAAGTTTAAGTATTCACATATGTCTACTTCATCCAAGGCTCCAGGCTTGTCCTGCTTGTTCGCCAGTCTGCAACACAAAATATGACATGTTACTAGTTACATGCTGAACATGTCCTACAATCATAGTGTATGTGTGTGTGTGTGTGTGTGTGTGTGTGTGTGTGTGTGTGTGTGTGTGTGTGTGTGTGCGTGCATGCATGCTTGCATGTGTAGCATTGCGTACAGAAACAAGTCTGACTGAAATCACGGCCATGAATGTCTGTCACAACCACCTGCTGAAGATAAGCATAAGGGTTTTCCTATACCAATTTCATGATAAAATCACATTAATTTGGTGGAAAAAAAGGATAAATAACAATTGACAAAAACACAGAACATCACACAAAAATCAACAATGAGATAACAGGCAGAATCTACACGACCGCTACTTACAACAAAATAGGTTTTCCGGCCACTTTAGGTTGCTGCAACAAATCTGTAAGAGTTTGCCTGCATTCCTCCATCCTGTCCGGTTCACTTGAATCCACAACAAACACAATGCCGTAAATTTCAGCCAGATAATTCTTCCAAATGTCTCGAATCCTCACGCCACCCCCGAGATCAAACATTGTGACATCACACTGAAGAAATCTGAAGTCGACGCTGTCGAAGCCGACCGTTGGAGCCACCATGTCACGTGGCACTGTGAGGTAAAGAAAAATATTTTATCACCAGCAGTGTAAAGTCAGTTTGCAAATTAAAATTAATTTAACAAATTTGTATAAATGTAATGTGAATTATATATCTAAGTAATCTAATGATATATAGCAGTGGAATACAATAATTGAATTTAAAACTCCTGGTTCTCGAATCCGGTTCATTGGTGTTCATATTTGTTATGTGTGAATAGTTCATGTAATATGCACAGTCAGCTTAATAAAAGAGTTCATCTGTTTGCTAGAATCACTGAAAGAACTGACTTTGAACATTACATTGGGAAACTTGCAAAGGTGTGAATAGCTTTATGCTATGGTGAACCACTTTGCAATTTTGTTTGCCAGATTTTTACCATGAAAAACAACTTAATAGTTTGTCTGGGTAGTTCATCAAAAGTAAATAAACAAGTGGTATAAATGACCTAGCATTTCATAATTGATACTTTCATACTAGGTTGGTGCAAATTTTTTGGCAAAATGAGCCTGAAACAGGATAAGGCCTATATTATGTATATACTGATTTTCTCATACCTCCTTGAAGACCTTTTGCTGTAACTGTCTTTCCTGCATTGTCCAGCCCAAGCATAGCCAATGTGACTTTCCTAAAATGCAGACAGCCATCTGTATCAAAGGATTTCTCCAAACACAATACATCAAGTAGAATATCTATGGCAGCATAGTCATGTTAGGTGAGAAAATCATCTGTACACCAATTTATAAATGTCATGATAATTATCAAAACAGATAAATATTTGGCATGCTGCATGCATATCTCTGTTTCATGGAGGCATGCTGAAATTTGATATGTCGATAAAATATGTTGACATATAATGGTGAAATGTCAGGTTCTGTATATGGATCACCTGAAATGTACAATATTATGCCATCTGTCAGTACTTAGGTACATCCCCTCAACTATCCAGAGTCTGCCAAGCAGACATCAAGTGACTTACTTGCAACCTTTTCCATTTCCTTTTTTCCAGGAGGATAGACAATTCCCCATGAAGGCCAGCATCTGAACTTCCTATAACTTGACGATTACTCACAGGCCTCAAATGCACCTAAAAGATGACATTATAAGATCAGTAGGTAGACAAAATAAGTTTCTATGCTAGGCAGTAGATTTTTTAAAAAACAAGCACTGAAAATATATTCTTGCTTAAATGCTATATGTAATTAACTGTAATATTAAAAAATGTGATGGCTTATAAAATATAACGTTCACAGAGGCCACCATAAGTAGTATACACTTCACAAATATTTATTGATACAATGAAAAATTAATATTGTCAAATTTTTTTCCATTCCCATCCAATAAATCTAACATGTGTTACTACTTTAACACAGCAACCTTTTGCACAAGTGTTTTTGTTGAGCGTTTGGTTTGTTCTAAACAAATTTCAATATGTGCAGTATCCCCTGCAACATGCCAACTCGTTTGTGCAAATGTGTTATTTAGTTTTGATGAAATCATCAGAAAAACTATTAAATTATTTTTTATTGGATCTACTCGAAAGTACATGAAAAAGGCCTAATTAAAGTAGCCCGATCCTAACAAATGTGTGTGCGCAAGGGGGAGGGATAGTTTTGCTCATATTGGTATGCACTAATAAGGAAATATTAATAAGGCAATGTCAATATAATATTAAATAAAAAGTTAATTAATACTTGTTAAGTCTGGTCAGAATAATCTTGAAGGAGTTTCTACATTGCCAATTCATGCATCACTCCATCTTTAATTTCATGCTGTGGTCTCTGATGTTTGATTGTGTAGCTAACTTAAATTTTATACAAAGATCTATGTAGATGAATGAGTCGCATGCAGACTGCATTGACTACCCCCGTCTGTGATGAATAGTCACACCCTAAATCCAACCCATTTTGAGATCTTGCTGGATATTGCATTACAGATGTCACTATCCACTAGTTGGATACATCGGTCCCTGGAAGTGTAAACGTCCAACAAAGTTAACTGCTTTAAAAAAAATGAGGCAAAACTTTTTGAGACATTTTGGTATTTAATAAGGACAATGATCACTAGATTACAGGACTATAATGACACACTGATGACCATGAATTGGGCATGATGTAAATATGCCATATTTAACTTTATCAGATGAAAATACAAAACGAAAACTATTCATCATAACCATCACACCTGTGGTGTTTATACATTGAATTGCGAGGTGTTTTTGAACACGCTGAGTTTATAGCTCGGTCCCTCGAATTTAAATGATAGCCTTGTTTTGAGGGACTTGAAAACCTTTCTCTTTAATCAAGCTTTTTCGCAATTTTGTGTGTGTATGTACATGTATAATGTGTGTATGTATGTATGGATGTATATGTGTATGTATATGTATGTATGTGTGCGTATGTGTATGTATGTGTGTGTATGTATGTGTATGTATGTATATATATATATATATATATATATGTGTATGTATGTATGTGTATATATGTGTATATATGTACATGTATGCATATGTATATATGTGTTATCTCATGTAATGCCTGTACTGTAATAATTATATTCACTAATGTAATATATTTTATTAATTTATTAATTTATTTTATTTATTGTAAACACCCCTGATTCTATTTTTAGAGATATGCGGTGTCTAAATAAACTTGATTTGATTTGATTTTGTTTTGCGGGACCTGTTCTCACCGTTCAATAATCATACGTTTCATTCAAAACTACTTTTCTAACATTTTGTTTGCATTGAAATGATGAAGTAACTGTTAATGAATTGGTATATCGATCTCTTGTGTATGCGCAACACTAACAGTGTCTTCAGATTTTTACGAAAACGGCATATTATATTAAGTAGCTCGGATTTGGCTCCAACCAGTATACTGTGCCGTAGCTATGGCATGTGCTGTGGCGACGTACGTGACCACGGGCAACTTGGGCCTTTGTAACTAATATATACTAAATATATATTAATTACAAAGACCCAAGTTGATTCAGTTGCCCGTGTACGTGACGATCCTACGTGGCTAGGCGCCACATTAGCACTAGCAGTAGCAATGCCAATGGGCCGGCCATGCCAGCAGCTAGTTGAACTTGCGATCCTGATTTCCCATTAAATAATTAGCAGGCATTACGAAACATAATTAATGTTCTCATAATTTAATGTTCATAGAGGACGCAGGCATTCCGCTTAGATATCAACAAATCATACAATATACACCTTACTTGTTTTTCTTTTGATTCAGTAAACATTCACCATCCCTTGTTGCTGTTTATAGTTATTACTCTTAACGATGAACGACTGACAACCAGCCTTGCGAACATCGTGAAGCCTCCGTTCACAGTCAACTGCGACACCTAGCGTCCGCTTTCTACAGTCGGTGGGTCGCATACTCGCCGCCAGGGGGACTGCCGAGAAGAACAACAGTAGGCCCTACCCCTAGTAATACGGTATACCATGTAATCCCTTGAGATTTGTTTGCCAAAAGCAATTTTTTGCATGAATATTTTCTTTGGGGTTTAAGTAAATAGAAAATTAAGGGTGGCAATTTTACTTTTCGTTTTTACAGTTTTTATCGGGTCTCATACCTACCGCAAGTGCCTGTATGGTAATTCGCCTGTATTATCGCCCAATATGCCACCATCAACGTTATTAAAGAAACATTAAAATATTTATATATATATTCGTTGACAAAATCTGAAATAAGCCATGGACATTTTAGAGACACTAGCCCACCTATTGTACGAATATGATATCAATATCTTGAATATCTTTGAATTTATTGCAATAAACATGAAATTGTACTCTCTGATATCCGTGTTGGATAGGCAACTGTGTTGTTCTTTGTTAAAGATGCAAATCAGTAGATATAAGTAAATGCTTTGGTTATGGCAATGGCTGTTTACACTATACAAACATTTGTTTTTAATTTTTCTGGGTGTGTATTCATGAGAAGTTACAAACTTAAAAAAATTGACTGTGTCATAACTTTCAATATGCCTATGCCGTAGAGATATGAAAAATGGATTTATTCAGGATCTTTCTACCACACAGTGTTAAAATGCCAGACTCTCAGCTGAGGGAAACCAGGTTAAAATTCTCTTGCTGCCATATCAAAGCTATGGTAATTTTGTTCCCCCACATTACCACAGTTCACTCAGCTGTAAATGAGTACCAGCTACAGACAGTGGTGGAAATGTGAATGAATATTCTTCACACAGTAATTGCAGCATGGCTGAATGCTTCCCAGAGAAGTTGAGGTGGTGTTGGAATGAACAGGTCTGCCAGTAGGTGAAGTGTAAGGCACGTTGAACAGTCCCAAGCACTGGATATCATGCTTTATAAGAACATACCTTTACCTGAGGTCTTCGTACAGGTGCTCCAGTAGCCAGGAACAATTTTGGTGGACCGAGAGTGATCATCATCAAAGGTCACTTCAATCGGATCGCTGTTGCCTTTCCCCACTTTATGTGTTTGTACAGGTAGGTGTCATGATTAGGCATAAATGCCTTGCAAGCAAACCAGTCATGGTCCTTTTGGAAATACATTGGATTCATGACTGGACCATACATTTCAAAAACTGTAATGATGAATGGTGGGGGGAGGAGAATATCACATTAAATTTTAAAACTAACTTTTACAGGTGTTCTAATAAATCAGTATTGGCGCAGAATGATAATGGCTTTTGTTTTGGTAACCTGCTTGATTTTTTTAATGTTGTTATTTATCCTTTCCCTGTGCATCCTTCTTGTCAAGAGATATTTTTATTTTGATAAGCATGCTGCCGTCAAGAAGATTACATCATATATATGAGTACAACCATCTGGTAAAATGCATATTGCTCAAACGGAGATACCTATGATTTGTTGATTCTGTCATTTTCCTCAGCAGAATACCAAAGTGTGTGTATGTGTGATCTGTGTCATTGAAGCAGTTCTATGTAACTTGTGTGTTTGTGTGAAATAGGATGAAGGACTCTGCAGGCTGGCACCTGTCGTGGATGAGTCCGTGTCTGACGGAGGTCACAGAGCAGAAGGCCCTCAATACCCAGGTGCTCAACACTGACCAGGAGAACTGCAATAGGATGGTGGCTGCCGCCTTCCATTCTACCATCCAGTTGTGGAGCGTCATGGTCAGCAATGATGGCGGCCTTGTCATGCGTGAGATAGATCATTCAGTTAGATAGGTCTGTCAGTGAGATAGGTCTGTCAGGTGAACAGGGTTCTGAGAAGAATCCTGTCACAGACAGAGGGTAGAAGTGGTTCCACTGTCATGGGCACCAGGTTTTTAAATGGTGCACCATAGTCACAGAACACCATGTTTGTACAGGGGTGCTCAAATTTGGCAAACTTTATATTGAAATGTTTTTCGTAAGCAATTTATTCACTATTTATGAAACATTTTATCACATCCTTGGATTTATTAAACGTAACTTTTTACTAAACTAACAATGCCCCTATAATGAAGAGATCCTTTGGACATTGACTATGTAATCTGGTTGGGTGGGCAACTAGCTCCTGCAACACTACTGCACATGACAGTGTTACGTGGTATTCTGTCTCTGCTAAGTACAAATCTATTTCCCAAAACACAAAGGTTCCAAACCAACCATGGCTCAAAACTGTAGTTGGTGAAACTAAAAGGGAGTACAACATTATACATTGTTCTTCCCTATTGTTCACTTTATGTTATTAGATAGGACTTAGCTCTTTTTTGAATTTGTTCTTATTGTACAGATATACAATAAATTTGAATTGAATTTTTTTTTTCCAGTTGACTAAACTGATAACTTGAGACTGAGGAACTTGTATGTGGATTAATTATATCAATTTAGCAGGTTCATAAACAACTGTTTTGTCCAAATTTGTGCTTTGTGTAAGGTGAAATCCTTGTGCCACTTCACTGAATTAAAGAGTCCTCTCCCCCTGCAGGCAAGTTCCAGATGTCTGTTGTCATCAACAACCTGTTCTTCATTGGCAATCAACTTGCTGCACAAGTTGGCAAAGTCGGGGTGTGGCATGCCATGACACAGAACTGGCAGGTAAGGCTCCTCATGGCGGCCAGTTAGTGGTCTCTAGGGGGGTTGCAGCGGAGATGGTTTTGTATAAGTATATGGACAAGTGAAATTTTATGCAAATGTGTAAAATTGCACCACCAATTTGCTATTTATACGTAGGTGTTGTTTAAGTATATTTTAATTGTCATCTTTTGAATGAAACTGAATACAGCAATTGCTGAGATTTATGTATTACGGTCACTTTATAGCCAATGTGTCCTTGAGATATCCAGATGCGAAATGATAATTTAAAATAAGTAAGAGCTTTATATTTTCTGTCATCACCAGTAGCATGCTTTGCGTTATAACAGTGGCTAAACAAATAAATAAAATGTCTATCTCATCCCCAAAACAGGTGAGTCTCCCTGCTTGCTACATTTGACTAGAATGTTAAAACTAAAGATTATAAATACTGACTGATTCATAGAAACTATACTTAAGACTGATATCTCATTTACATGTGTGGATTACATTTGTTACGCTAATGTACAGGTTGCTCATGTGAAGCAGGGCAGTTTTGTTATTGCACATTGCTTGACTGTTTTCAGTCCTGAGTGGGAACTGGACAGAGATAGCCTACGGGACAAGTTCAGGAGCTGTGCCGGTGATCGTGCTGATTTTGCTGAGCATATGTAATGTCACAGAGTCCCCTGTATATATTAGGTTAGCTCCCAAACATGCAGCTTCACCTTTCTACACACAATATCAACTTTCTTTTGATACAACGTGGCTTATCAGAATCAGGTGCTTGAATAATGGAAACTGAATCAAACTAGTTCACTGCTGTGTTTGCAGTGTGCTCTGAGTACAACCATGTACGTAAGTGGAACGTGACCCGATTCCATGGCACAATCAGCACACAGCCCGGCTCAGTGCCCTTGGCATCACTCAAGGTCATCTCCATAGAGAGCGTGGAACCACACCTCCAGTATATCCACAGTAACGACTTTAGTAAGTCACATTGACAGGATCTTGAATTACAAGAATTATATATTTCAGTAAATTAGAATATATTAGGTTACATAATAAAAAAATTCAATTTACCTTCCACTGTGCTGTTGTCTAGAAAGCGCTGTCCATGTAGAAATGTGGATAACTATAATCGCTGTTCCTGGTGGTTTATTGGAAAACTGGGCACCCCTTTTTTCTGAGTCTGGACCCGTCCGTTATGTGAAGAAGAATGGTTTTATTTAGGAAAAGAAAGCAAATTCACATTCGAGGAGCCACCTTAAAATTTGTATTAAACTGTGCAAATATGTGCATGGAACACTTTTATAACATTTCACCAGAACGAGTCGAGGAAAGTGCTATTTATTTTATGAATTGCAAGGTATATTTTATGTGCCAACTCCAATTTAAATTTGACAACTATTATAATCTGTGTATTATCATAATATTTGCATGTATGTATGTATGCATTTTTGTTTAGGCGATGTGGAAGAAACAATATGGTACATAACTCCCTAACTCCAGGCATGACACATATTTGTTCTGCAGTCAAGAGAGCACAATGTGATGGCTGGGCAACCAGTACCTACACTGACTTTAGCATGCACTGCCGGGGCGATCAAACATGATGGAACTAAAAACATGGCGGAAGGAGTTGTGGACCGAACTGTCCCAGGTATGTAGGTGGCTGTCTTGTCTGAGGAATGCACCAAGACGGCTTTTTGGGGTACTCTTACTGCTTCAAATGTTCATCCTCCCATGGTCGTCGGCATGCTGCTTCAAATGTTCATCCTATCATTCCTGTTGCTACTTAAAATGTTCATCCTACCTGTTGCTACTTAAAATGTTCATCCTACCTGTTGCTACTTAAAATGTTCATCCTACCATTCGTCACGCACACACACAATTTTTCAACATATATGTTGCTCATTTACATTTTGATATTGTTCTTACGTAATATACCTATCTGTAATATAGTTTTAATGTTTGGTCAAATTAGAATTATATATTTTTTTAAATGCCACCATTTGTTGATTCAGACATAAAAAAGGGCACATTTAACAAAGATTTAACTAGATAATTTTTCTTAGATCTATGTGTAACAAGATATGTGTAAAAAAAATTTTTTAAACATTCACATGGCCAGCATTAACACAATCTGAGGATAATTTGTCCCGTTCAATTATTGGCCTTTGGAAGGATGAAATGACGACTCCTGTGTATATAATTCCAGACACAATGGGTCAGCTGTGGGCATCACCACGAAGAAGTGAGTTGGTTGTTGTGCATCCATCGGCTGAGATGTTCCCAGAAGCAGATGGTAAGTGAACAAGGAATATATACAGTATGGCCTTTTAGATTTTATTAGTTTATTCTATTCTACTCTGTGGTTTCGCGCTGGAGCATTTTTAGGGGAAAATTTAAGAATTCACTTTTGCTATAAATGATGAAATCATGACCGAGACATCACGTTCCATCTATTCATATTTTAGCGCCTATGTATTTTAAAGACATCTGTCCAGATATACAGAATATTGACGTTTTCACGTAGTCTCTTTTAATCCCGCGCAGCCTCAAAAATGGTATGGTAATCACACTGAATTAATGTTACACAATTAATTGTTTCAGTACAATGCGGGAAAGTGCATTTTGGCAAAATTGTACACTTTACGTGAAAACGCCCACATACAAATGTATTTATTATTACCTTTGTTAAATTTAATGGATGTAAATGTTATAAATTTTTTTTGTTTTCAGCTATTTGAAGAAATGCTGTTGCAGTCTGGGGTCCAACAAAATGAAGACATTGCCACATGGTTTCTCTTGGAAGTGTTGGAGGACAATCATTGCACACAGTTCTGGCGACACAGGAAACGATCAAGTGTTGACTGAATTTATACCATTCAGTGAACCATTTGTAGACGTTAAATCTGTTATTGACCAGACTTGAGCGGATCCAGACCTAGTGGGTCTAGGCAGTGTATAGCAGGAGACCATTTCCTTGCCGAAGCTATCTCCCGCATTTGATACCATTGGTCACAGGACAACTTATTAAAAGCGTGTCATTGTGGTGTGGCACATCTGGCACAGAGCTGGTTCTCATCACATTTAACTGATAGATACAAAAGAATGAAGATAGTGAATTGTTTCTCAGCTGCGCTCCTTACTTCACGTGGTGTTCCTCAGGGTTTTTCACTCTCTACACTACGCTACTTGGTTCGGTTATCCAAAGTGACAACTTGGATCACCAACTATATGCTAATAAATCACAGATCTATATTTTTGGCTACATGAGATACAAATCACTTCCTAAACTAGCTCGGGGATTATCTCCACAATATCTTCCATTGGACGGCTGACAGCAGATTAAAGTTAAATGCAGATAAATCCGAGTTTGTTGATTGACATGTAATTGATTACAATAGTTTGCTACGATGACAATAAAACTGATGCCGATTGACTAACTAATGCGAATAGAGAATAATAACCTGAATTTGAGCATGTAATGATCGATGTTCTTTTGTTTAAAAAAATAAGAGACCAATGATGTGAGTGACGCATAGCCATTATCTACCATTGGGACTATATTTAAAAAATAAGAGACCAATGATGTGAGTGATGCATAGCCATTATTTACCATTGGGACTATATTTCAAGTCGCCGGCTCGGGCAATCCGAATAATAACCTGAATCTGAATATGTAATGATCGATGTTCTTTTGTTTAAAAAATAAGAGTCCAATGACGTGAGTGACACTTAGCATTATCTGCCATTTGGTTGCACCTCCTATCGGTCGGTGGAGAGACCAATCCACAGTCACCGAGTCTCTTATGGTTACTTTTCGAACAGCTCTCAGGGGAGAGATTTGTCGGCCCCCAGACCATTGTAGTCCTCCACCCAAACTACTGACAATCCCTATGTGTTGAGCTAGCAACCTCTTATGACAACACGTCTACCCGTTTATATAGTAGGCACACCCTTTTAACTGAATTTGTGGTGTGAACTCTTGAAACATGTTCACTTTACATTTATTTGACATAACAACATCTAATTAAACAATTTATTCATTAGAATGTTTCTTATATGGCATAGTTCATGTTGTAATGCTGCAAAATTTATAATATGCATAAATAATATTACTAGTCTATGTTATTGATATTGAATTATGCAGATTCAGTGGTGGAAATTATGCGCATGCGCCGGAGGTGGTCGCTCTAAGATGGCGTCTACGTAGCCTACAACGTCGCCCGTTTAACAGTTATCAACAACCCTACCTTAGGAATAAACACACTCCAAGTGGAAAAGGTTTATTATATTGCCAATAGTATCATCGAACAATTGCATTAACTGGTATGTCTGTTTATTATCTATGCATCTAGTAATTCCCACTGCCGTTACTTTGTGGAGCAAATGCATATAACAGTTACGCTAGCCAGCATTCAGGCAAAACGCTTAGAAAGTCTCATTTCCCTGCCAGCAACAGTCTAGCCACATTTTCATGCGGCTAATACACAGTCATGAGTTGTATCAGAAGCAGAATCACAACTCCATATGAAATGTCCAATCGTTTGTAAAATCCGAACAGATAGGTTCGTAGAGCCATCGTCTAAATATGTATCAACAATACTATATCAAATATGTGTACTCCGTAGTATAGATATTATTTATCTACAAAGCCAAATAACGTTTGTACACAAACCTAATTTTCATCGCAATGAGAATCGAGGCCAATTTTTCGATGGTTTTCCGCATTTTGTTAGGTCGCAAAGTCGCTGTTTATAATGCACCACTTGTTTTCGTAGTAGCTGTCTCGAATCATCACGCTATTCACCCATTTCATCTGACTGGCTGTCAACGCAGTGCATTTCTACAATTTAGCTCAGATATCATGCAAATCAACAAGGGTATTGCACACGAAATGGGATCTTGCACACTCTTCCACATTATTCCAATTGGTTGTGCTTCAGTCGTGATAGGCCCTACTCCGCATACCAATTGTCGGGTGCATTAGCAGAAGCACCAACTTCGCATGGATTGTTATGTAAGACATGCTAAATGCAAGAACTCCCTGCATGCTGATTGGTAAACAGGAATTAACCCTTTTGTCTGTGCTGGCGTAGATAGACAACGAATCACGACAGGCATTGTCCATGGGCACAGACGTTATTGTCCTGTTTGCATCAGATAATCTTTAGCAGCACCACGCCTTGACACCTGTCAATTCCGTGAATAACTTTGTAATCCTCACTTAGAAGCGCAATTTCTATGTCGAAATTATTCTGGTATCCTAATTGTATCGACACATGCGTGTTGTTCTATTGAGGACACGTAACCATTCTGTTTACAGCAATTTTCTCAACACGTTTACACACACACACAAATAATAGTACACATCATTTGGTGTGCGTTCAGTGTTCTGCTGTAAATGTACACGTGACTTCAATGTGGGCAGAAAAGGACAGCCCCTTACATTGGACTCCCACGCACGCATAAGGGAGGGAGGCGGGGATGGACGAAGACAGGTGGAAGGCGGGAAGGCAGGCAGACAGGCAGGAAAGGTACGTTCGTGGTATCCAGTCCTTGGGATTGTTCAAAGTGGGCCTATATAGCTCAATGAGCGTACCAGCTCAGATCACGTCATGTGGGTATTACTAAACGTCGGCAGGGGAGCGTGTCTGCGTATCACTGTTTGTTACACACGTGTATCCTGGTACCGAAGTCAACATTGGTATCGCATCGCACGCGGTGTCCGTTTTGGGGAGCGTTGAAGATTATTCTAATTCTAATTGTGTTACAACATAAGAAGTCAGTTTTGGCTATAGTCTACGTCGGGATGAGTGCGCATGGAGTTTACTGGCTATATAGGCCACAGGAGAGGCGGCTGAATTCGTTTATTGTTCCAAGCTCGCACTTGAAGCTCACTGAGTGTGTTCCATTGAACTATTGTCTTTACAAAATAGGAATTTCTGAATTGGTCTGTGTGGGCTGCATACACTACAAGTTATTGTCTTGATGTCGTTCAACGATGTTAACAGTTATATAATCTGTAAAAAGTTTCGACTTCATTCGTAGTTTTTGTTTGGTCTTTGGGAACGAGAATATTTATCAGGAAGTATGCCCGGTACAGAGCCATCGACTATTCTGAACAAGAATTTGAGGCGCTGGTCTCGCTGTCCAAGGTTTGTAAGCACAGTGGACACTGGACACACACATAGTGGACACACCCCCCTCGTGCCTTGAACGATAATCGCCAAGGATGAAACGGGCGGCAAGATGTTTAATTCGCTCAATGTTTATGTCGCCCTGGTGGTACGCGTCCCACACAATGGATCCATATTCCAGAACAGAGCGCACAAGGGCAATAATTGATTGTTTTTTAAACTGCTTACATCATCTAGTGTGTGTCCTGAAACGAAACCAGCAATGGTATCGCATCGAAGAGACGTCGACGACACATCTCTTGGTCGGGGTCGTGCATCAGTGCTTCACGTGCGCTGGATGGAGGCAAAGTCTAATTTAGATTTAACAAGATTTAACAAGATTGCCATCCCAAACAACAAGTTCCAGATGGCAAAGTGGACAAGGAAGCCATTGGCTTATCGAGAGTCCAACAATTTTCTCATCTATGTGTAGCCCACCCTTATCAAATATCTGTCAATTCTATTTTAAAACATATTCACACTACTAGCATTAACACAATCATTTGGCAGTTTGTTCCATTCATTTATCACCCTCTGTGAGAAA
>SDWI01000317.1:442387-498786 GCA_009193005.1 Lamellibrachia luymesi
TTCTACCCTCTCAGTTATTGCCTCTATTTTGGCCCCAGGCAAGCAAACTACAACGTCCTCTCCCTTGTTTAAGACTCTGTCGGTCTTCCTAACTATTGAGTCCCCCACAAACACCCTCGCTCTCTTTCTCACCCCCTCTATCACTGCCTCGGAATAGCTCTTCTGATGGATCCCCTCCATCACAGTCTGTCCTGCAGCCTTGTCACTTGGTGGCAGACTGTTATCAGGATCTCTCTCACGCATCAACATTTCACCTCTCCCTCCCGTCTCCTGGCTAACTTGTGCTCCCGTCGCCTTCCCTCCCGTCTCCCTCACTCCCATCGCCTTAACTATCGTCTCCTCCCCCCTCCCGGACTCCTTCGCTACTGTCTCCCCCACTCCCCTTTCCTTCGATCCATTTGTCTTCCCTCCCATTTCTTTCCTTCTCGTCTCCTTTCGTCCTATCTCCCTATGTCCCGTCTCCTTCCTTCCTGTCTCCCTACGACTGGTCACCTTACCTCCTCTCAACCTCCTCCCAGGCTGAGGTGAGTTCACCCTAACATCTCTCTCCTCGTCTTCCCCCACTTTATCCACTGTCCCCTCACCAGAACCACTGGCACAAACCACCTGTTCCTTTCCCACCACTGCCACAACGAGCCGCCTTAGCTGTTCTAACTCCACTTCAAGTTCCTTCATCCTCGTACATCCCCTACACTCAAAACTAAAACTATCCGCCTGAACCTCAGCCCAGGACTTCTCACATCCGGACTTGACGAAGTCCACCCAGTTGCTGCAACTATTGCATATTAAATGCCTAGTGGCCTTTAAATGCCGTTTGCACGGCGCCATCACAAAATTTATACTTAATCTAATTGCTACGTTAGCCTTGAATAAGGCTGTTTTTGTATTCAAAAGAACACTTTAGACTAATATACTTGCTAACTTTGTCTTTTCTACTGAGCTCGCACCAGCAAAAAAAAGCCTGCCACCTAGCGAATACGGAGAACACTGTGTAAACAAAACAACGAAGTCAATGTAAACAAACTTACGTTAAAATCCTGCTGTTAATTTCTTTTTACCGAAATCGTTTACTATAACTATGTCAGATATTACCTTATGTATGTAATTTATGTAAATGTATCACTTTATCTAATATATATTTAGAGCAGTTGTTGTAGACGACGTGGAATGGAAGTAGATTGGATGTCGTCGAATAAGACAAAAATATTCTTGGGCAGCGGCTTGCTGCTGTCGAGTGCCGTCGCCAGGTAGTTCGATGTCGTCCATGAACTCTCGCTTCAAACATACGACCACCTTGTTTTCTTTGTCGAAGCCACGCGTTTTCGAGGCGCCGACATCGTCGCGATTGCCGACATAGAGACGCAAGCCCCACTCGTCCTCGGCGTGTTTCAATAGTTGCCTGCAAACCCAGCGCGAGATTATTGCGACGCCGCCCTGGTGATATTATTCGCCAATATTTCCCAAAATACCCCCCCCCCCCCCGCTCGTTGACCAGGTTCCGTATCACAATATCGAAGCAACACTCAAGTCATTACATACTACAAATTGAATCAATTGTGCGCAAACCCATCCAATTAAGACATACATGCGTTTATTTCCATGTATGCCCTACATTTACATTGACCTCGACGTCAAGCTATAACATCTAACATGCGCATTTGCACATCCAAACTGAAGGTAAATACAAGATTTAACAAGATTGCCATCCCAAACAACAAGTTCCAGATGGCAAGTGGACAAGGAAGCCATTGGCTTATCGAGCGTCCAACAATTTTCTCATCTTTGTGTAGCCCGCCCTTATTAAATATCTGTCAATTCTATTTTGAAACATATTCACACTAGCATTAACACAATCATTTGGCAGTTTGTTCCATTCATTTATCACCCTCTGTGAGAGTACTTTCTCTTGTCCAACCTACACTGCTCCTTGACTAATGCTGCTTTGTGTCCTCTGGTTCTACTGCCTTCTTTAAGTTTGAAGAACATATTCCTATCAACATCGTCATAACCGTTCACTATTTTAAACACTTCTATTTGGTCTCCTCTTAGTCTCCTCCTCCTACAAAATACGCGGAACAACATCATCAAAAAACTACCAACTCCAAATGGAGAACCAGAACACCGATAGGGCCTACTAAGATCCAGCGGCTTGACGCTGCTATTCTACCGCAAATGCGCACATAATACCGTATCAGCAATGACTCGTTGCGGGGGCGTATCCTGAATTGTTCATTGCGGGGGAGGGCAATTTGTTTTAACGACAGCTATGATGGAAACGATGTTTCCGAAACAAACATTCACCACCTACTTCACTTAGACAATAAGTGGTTACATCTCTCTTTTTGTAGTGGCAGGCGACTTTTTAGTGGGAATGGATCATTGTTATTACCGGTATCACCCATGTAAAAACACTGCTCCATTCATTGGGGTGGAGGAGGGAGTCGCCCCACTGCCTCCTTTCGCTTTCCTTAAATAGGCCGGTGTCTCGTTGCTCTGCGCTTTGTGGCTGCAGTCCGGGTGAAACTATCATCGATACTGGTCCTCGAGTTTTGTTTCCGTCTCTTCCGTCACTGGTCCGCGTTCACAGCAGTCTCCATTGACTCACCACCACAGTCTATACACCTAGTTCTCGCTCTCGTTCTCCATTTCACTCCCATTTCACTCCAGATAACCAAATCTCTTTCACGCTGTCCCCACATCTCAGTCGCGGTCCTCCTCGTCCCATTCTATCGTTCACTGTGAGCGCACCGCTGTCATGCAGATCAACGCATGGACATGACCCAACCCCACACAACTGAATGCTGCCGAATCATAAGGGACTGCCTGAAGTTAACCAACATAGAGAGTCTAGCACATGCTACCTGGCATACCTCATAGAAAGGTCACGACAAGTGGTAGATACAATACCTCAACTGCACAACCATTTACCTGCGGCGAGCCAACTGAAGTCACGGAAAAGCTTCCCAGACTCCACAAAACCGCTGAACTCGTCGCTTTGCAGCGTTAAACTGGGGATGTGGAAAAGAACTGAAAGATACGCTAGAATTGGTCAATATGAGGTTAAGACCAACATAATCCCTACCACAATGGTATGACCAACCAGGGCTCTGCTGGCGCACTGAGGTCGGCCAAGCAAAAAGATAACCACGAGAAAGTGGCATTTCATTGACGAGACAAAACGCGAGTGCACCATTGCGCAGAACTCCAGACAATGTCCCGCCTCCTATGCTACAGGCTACTGGATGATCCATGCACACTGGAATATCTTGCCACCGTCACGGACCGGGCAAAGGCATGCGCTAGAAAATGTGCGTGCGTGTGTGCGTGCGCGCGCGCGCGTGCGTGCGTGCGTGCGTGCGTGAGTGCGTGATGTGACGGACACAAAAAAAGAAGAAGAACATGTTTTAATAGGTAATGTTCATTTGATGTCTGCGCCCAGGTCATTAATATCACACAGACGTACTTGATTTCAAGATTTGACAAGCCTTTATTAGATCTCTATCTTACATTTCCAGAAACATTTCTACGCCCGAACTAGTGATGTTACGACACTACATTTCCGTCCTCATTTCACATTATGTTTCTCTTCTTCAGCTGTCCGTCGGAACGACGATGACCTCAGCAGTGAGTATAAATCTGAGTGTGCAAAGACCCGCCCTCTCCCAAATTCCACGAGATGTCTATCATTACCCGTCCGTCCAGCGACGACGGGTCCACATTCCACAACTAATTAATATTCAGATCCCGTATGCCCTGCGTATGCAGGCCCGTAAATTACAATATATAACAGATTTTGTGGTATAATGTGTCGCGGATACGTCTTCCTTGTGGTGCTTTAACGAATTCTCAAAAGCAAAAGAAAACAGTGCTGCCACCTCTCGTAGAGACGACTCTACAGTACCACGCCATCACGACACAGATGTCACGGAGTCAACGTCTAATTCCGTGGCATAACAAGTCGCCCTCTGGTGAATTAATAAGGAAACTAAATGGAAAAGAAGCTGTGTTCAGAATGCAGCGAATTATTTAATCCGTTATTTGTAAATATTTCCGTTTTGTTGTGATACTAGTCGTGTTAGAAGTATGACGTTATAGAATAGTCTTTATATCATTGCCTATTTATCATAATTAAACCTAAAGGTGCTTCTGTCTGGCGGAGTTTTCGAATTTATACTTGGTTGGTAACCATTTTCAATTTGTCTGCGTTTGCTGAGACGAGTTCCATTTCGTTGTTTTGCACGGTTAGCATCGGTGTTACAAATAAAACTTCGATTAATCAGGACGTGTAGACAGGAACGGTTTACTGGACACCCTGTCTACTTGGTGTTGGAGGATGGATAAACATTAAAAAGGTTAAATGAACTAAACGTTCAAAAGTATGAAGAACATACCGTTTTTCATTTTCAAAACTAACATTGAAACCAAAATGTGTCACACCTAACTAATGAAACCAAAAATGCGCAAGGTGTTCCTGACAATGTAAGTTAACAGGTAGAACAAAAATATACTTAAATAGTAGATATCTATACTATGTGAAGAAGTCTACAAAATTAATGCCACATTAAATAAAATATTCAGACATACTAACTGGTCTTTACTGCAAAAGTACTGTTTGTGCAGTTTCCAGTAACCAGCATTAATGGGACACTCGGAATGTGGGCTAGAAGAAGGTTTACAATAATAACTTGTAGATGCAATTATACTATAATATACTGTGAAGGCAATATATGTAATCTTTAACTGTTGCAGTTTGACAAAAATGAAGGTGAAACACTGCTTGGTCTCATATCTGCATAATCGAGAAATTGGCAACAGTTCATGGACGAAGAAGCAGAGTACATGGCAACATGATGCTGCATCTGTTGTTGCCGAAGAAAAGGCAACATCACCTACGAAAAATATGGTAAACATGTAATTTGCATGTCTTAGAATCTTATTCTGAAATTGTGGCCCTTGTCATGCACACAGTGGCAAAAGGTGCTGCTGTTTACAAGCTACGCAGTTTTATCCTCTCCAGATTGGTATAATACTGACATAATGAGTATGTACCTGGCAATAAACAGGTAATGGAATTATGTGGACGACTAAGTTTAAGGTGGCCGGCAGAAGTAAGAGATTTCGAACAGGATAAATATGTAACTTGCTACAATATGGTAATAAAAAAAGCCATTGCAGATATATCTACAGCTGCATAGCACTGTTAACCTCCTCTAACTAGAGGATAATAATACATAAAAAAATCAACAGTGTTTATTTATTTTGTAGGCCTGTGAGCTTTCTGGGCGCAGTCGCTCGACATTTTTAATTACATTCAGTCCGAATGGGTAAGTATTATACTAGCTCTCTCACACATCCCAGGCGGTCTTTAATGTGTTAGACAACTATGTTAAGGCACTAGCATCAACCAATTGTTAGGTTTTAGATCACAATCATTCATTTGTTATTATGTTTGATACATGATTTGCCTTGTAAAATTAAGCAACAGATGTTTAACAGCCAATGTGAGGAATACCCTCTGTTGACTGAAACAGAAAATCTACGATAATTTTGAATGGCATGTTTGAATATAAGTTTGTTAACCCACCCTCTCAGTAAATGGTAGATTGGTCAGTATGCCTGCCAGCATGTCTTCTAATATGGGCTAAGGAACTACAGACAGCTGTGGACATTGTCTCGATGAGCCCAACATCAGCTCCAACTTAATCTAATTTGCATGACCCAGTAGTGTGCTGGGAAACCATGTACCTTCCCAAATGTGTAAATAACATGGCCTCCATCTCCCAGTCTCAGAGACATACACATTATGTACTAGCAGCACTAAAAATAAGCATCACGAGCGGTAGAGGTGGAAGACCTGTAGATAATAATTTTTTTTTTAGAATGTAATTTTTTTAGCTGTTGTCAAACTATATTATAATTGACCAGAATCAATTATATATTAATTCTGGTAATGTTACACTAGCTTGTATTGTAATACAACTTCAAATACAATCCCTTTGTAGGTTTTTACCACTATTGGTTTTTTTTCTCAGGGCGGTATTTACCATCCAGTAAAAACCGGGGTGGGAAAAACATGCCATCCCTGAGCGCAAGGCTACAGTCATGACATTGAGCATGTGGAACCATGTTTTATGCTTATATTATGCATGCTTGGTCGAACTAATATACAGCAATAATTCGTAAATGTAAAAATAATAGACACACATCCTCAAAGGGCTCAGTTGTTTTTGTTTATTATGTTACATTGATGCCTGTTTAACTAAATTATGTGAAGCCAGGCATTCAAAAGAGGACTAAATTAATGTAAGACTTGTCAAAACTTGATTTGCAGACAGTTCATTGGTTCGACTCATGGTGACCACACGGTACGGGTGACAGACGTCACTAGTGGCAAGTGTCTCCATGTGCTGAAGGGACACCCTCGCACCCCTTGGTCCATCGCCTTCCACCCCACATCCAACAACCTGCTTGCGTCTGGTTGTCTTGCAGGACATGTACGCATATGGGACCTGCACGTACGTACAGTTGCAGTATGACAAAAATAGTTTTCCTGAAATGTGTTTCTCTGAATTTAAAGCAATCTGTTCAATTGACATTTACCTATCAACTTTCTGTCGAATGCGACTGTTCATATTATTAAATAATAATATGTAAAAACAAGCGTAGATTTACTTTAAGGTTTCAGGACAAATGTAATGTTTACATTGCCTGTTGAGGGGACAAAATTTTATGGGTGTTAATTATATGCCCATGGCATGATTCTGTGAATGCCTGACCGTGATGAACTTTATTAACAGATTTTGGAAATTGTCAACTATTATTCACGAATGTACTAAACAGAAAAATTAATATTCATAAACAAATAACAGCCAAATTATAAAACAAACTGGTTCATTGAACACATTTGGGCTGTCCAGATGTTGTAATGGACGTAGTTTATTCTGTGTGACATCATCTTACAGTAAAAAATTATAAGATTTTGTACCTTTGGTGTGGCGCAGTGGTTATGACGCAAGACTGTCAATCGAGTGGTTCAAAGCCATTTCGATACCCCACCCTCGCATAGCCAATGATCTTGATATATAAAAAACATGTGATCGTTGCATGATGCTGATGCCAAACAACTTGCTCTGATGATGCAGTAAGGGCCATGAGCATGATACTGCTGCTATGCAAGATGACAGTATTATTTTATGCATGACAACTGAGCTGCACTGTGATGCCGTTGTATGTCTGCAGGGAGGCGGCAGTGAAGTGTGGAAGACACCAAAGAACACTGTCGTGACGTCGCTGACGTTCCACCCCTCAGGCCAAGTGTTGCTCGTTGCCACCAGTAATAACATCTTGTTCTGGGACTGGTCACAGTCGGAGCCGTTCGCTCAATGTGCCACTCGCAGTAGCTACGAGAAGGTCAGGTCAGTGCTTATTTCTTGATCAGGTCAAGGCGCTTCTTGGATCATGTATAATTTGTACAGTTGAGCCCCTAAAAATGGAACCCTGTTTTATGCTTATATTAGAAACGACCATGCACACCTTTAAAATGGCTGTTCTATCACAGTCGTTTTATTTTTCCATTGAAACCTGTGTTAGCTAATTCTGAAGTGGCCACCCCTCATGCCGTAATGCAACCGGATATTACATTCTGGAACAGCCAATTACCTCTGTACGCGTCCATCACTATTCGCTTTAAAAAGAAATATAATCAGTTATTACACATCTTCGTGGCCACAAATCATTCCATGTCGTGCCAAACGAACACAAGATCGAATGTCAAAAAATACAACGAGCTGTATCAAACATTTTTTGCACCTTATTTACAGAATAAAACTATGCCATATGCTTAAATATTATTTTAATAATTTCATATATATAATTTTTTTATAATTGATGTAATCCTGCTGTCAACTATAACTGTAGCCGAGGTAAGACTATCTGTTTCTCCTTTCAAAATATGAAATGGCTTGAGATGTTTAATTAAAGTGAAACCAAAGGCATTTTTAACACATATTTTTTTATAATTGATGTAATCCTGCTGTCAACTATTACTGTAGTCGAGGTAAGACTGTCTCTTTCTCCTTTCAAAATATGAAATGGCTTGAGATGCTAAATTAAAGTGAAACCAAAGGCATTTTGGGGGCCTTCACACCTATAGGAGTACTTGAAAACTAACTATTTGCAAATATAATCAAGAATATCATGCAAGTGCTTAACTAAATTACCTCGCTGAACATTGAAAATCTTTTTTGCATGGGCAGCGCCATATTTGTTCAGAATCCTAGGTCAAGAGTGCTGACTGGGTTTCCCACAACTCCAACTTAAAACGCCTGATCGTAGACATAGACGATTTTAGTCACGTACTTGCCAATAAGTTTGGACATGCTGTTTGCATCTAAAATCAACTTATTTGGCAAGATAGTCCATTCGTTCATTGTTTACTAACCGCCTTGCATTCCGATTTGACAGTTCTATTGATTGAATATTTGCGATGTGTCAAAGCCTTCGGCTGAAGTACATGCTGGAAGATTGTTGGTACTGCTTCAGGCTTTAACGTTCTCCATCTCCAACGTTTTGAATGATCTTGACACGTTAGTTTTTGAAAATGTATCAACTTCAAAACACGACTCTTCAAAATGGGCCGAATAAAGTCTAGCATATCGCTTGGGCTTCCAACCAGCCCACCCGCGATTGTGAATTCGTTGCTTCAGTACTTCTGTTTTTCCAGAGGAAATAAAAAAAGACAACTCTATACCTCGCTGAATCATGTTTACATCCGAATGCTGCAGAGTACAGCATTGTATGTGTGGGATATGAGTCATGTTTATTCCTATTGTCACTGCCTATGTACTGTTTTATGTACTGTTTTCGTGTATTTTATATGACCACAAAACAAAGTTCACTTTTGAGAAATTCAATAAAGTATCTTGTATTGTAAGAGTTTTTGCTGCATGTAAATCCAATATACTGTAAAAGCAAATAAAAATGTAACTGCACAGTTATGTCATAGCTGCATTGGGGGTTAAGGGGCTGCTCACCGCTGATTGGTCAAAATTGCAAACACTGATGAATATGTCAGCCTTAGATTAGACCAGAATTTCGCACTTTTAGAACAGATTCCCAGTAAACCACTTGCATGATATTCTTGATTATAGTTGCAAATGGTGTTAGGCACACTTATAGATGCAAAGGCCCAAATAATGCCTTTGGTTTCACTTTAAGCTGTAACACAGTGCATTTTGTCAGTATGCGTACACATTGATACATAGCATTGACCAGTGACACAACGAGTTTTGGAGCAAAATGCGATAAATGCTAATTCGGGCAAAATTTCTGAATTGAAATCTGCAATAAATATTTCAGCCCTTGCTACCATTTGCTTTAATGTTGGATTCTTAAGATATTCTAATATCAGGTACAAGTTTTCATCTACAATCTGAGGATGAAACGCAGAAGTGAGTTTTTCTCAAAAACAAAAACCGGATTTATCTCGTTTTGCGCTTGAACCCTTCATGTCTAAAAGTGACAGTTGCACATGATCAACGGGAACAGTCTGCGTCAAGGCCCTGGTGAAGAGGGTGAAAATGTTGCCCTCTTGTCCTTTACGATTGTTGTATCATGTTTAGGTGGGTGCGGTTTGACACACTCGGCCACTTCCTGTATACGGGCATCTCCAACACGACCTCTGTACAAGGGGAGGAAGCAGAGGAAACAAGGCAAGTCATTCACAGACACACACGGACATGCACATCACACAAAAACACACACCACACATTGCCTCTGAGCTTAGGTTCAAGAGGATTTGGGCAAAATAGAAATCATTGTTTTGTAACCACACTTGTGGACAATTACAAATACCAACCTCAATTACCAAACACAATTATCAATTCGACATCGAAATAAAAGTATGTGAACAGAGCAACCATAGACATACTCAGTGCCATAAAATAACATCTATTTTATAACAGCTTTATTTAATTAATTTCTGCATATTACATGACGTAATCGGAAAAATAATTGAAAATAACAATTTTGGAATTGGTATTTCAGTTATAGTGTAATTGATGCTAAGTCTGTAGACTCTGTGACATTTGGGTTTGGCCCTTTGAACAGCACGCCAGAAAGTGATGCCCCCATGAGGCGAGGGGACACCCATCAGTTGCGAGACAGGTACCAGATGATAGTAGAACAGATCACAAGTTTGCAGAGAGATGGTGCATTGTCAGGCACCATGTCCGACTGGCGCTTGATGTTGAGGCGTCAGGTAAACAGCCAGACAGACAGCCAGACAGACAGCCAGGAGGGAAGCCAAGTGGACGCACCAGCCACTACAGGTGAGTAGACATCAGTGTCGGGAATCGGTTTGATTTTCATAATCGATCATCGGTTTGGCCATCCTGTAAACTTTGTTTATGTGTAACATTAGTAACCTTTCTGAATGCTTTTGTGTCATCTGCATATTTCAGTACATTGCTAGATATGTCATCTTCCATATCATTTATATATATTAAAAACAGTATAGGACCTAATACTGATCCCTGTGGTACCCCACTCAAAACCGATTTCCAGTTTGAAATCTCACCATCTACTATTTATTACTCTCTGTCTTCTGTGTGTAAGCCACTTTTCTATCCAGTTGATTACATCATTACCTATGCAATGGGCTTCTAGTTTAAGTAACAATCTTTGATGTGGCACTTTATCGAAAGCTTTCTGAAAATCTAAGTAGACAACAGCCACTGGTGACCCGTCATGTACCCATTTTGTAATTTCTTCCAAAAAACATGGAACCCACGTTGAGATTTATGTTTTACAAGGAATTCCACTATGTGGTCTCTAATTAATGTTTCGAGTAATTTACATACAACTGATGTTAAACTCACTGGTCTGTTATTTTCTGGCTTGTTCCTTGATCCCTTCTGAAGTAGCGGCGTAATGTTTGCTTCTTTCCATTCTGAAGGAACTTTTTCTTCTAGTGACAAGTTAAAAAAAATTTTAGTGGTGTACTAATTTGCTCAACATTTTCCTTAAGCAGTTTTGGTGGTATCCCATCATCCCATCATTTCAGGAATTACAAATAACTGGCCTAAATGTTCTGATGTACTGTCCTCAAATTTAGTAAATGGTACTGGAAGTGAGCTGATATCTTTTGTGGTAAAAACTGAGCTGAACCTCTGCCATTTGAAACTTGTCTGAAATTATGTTTCCACTGTTGTTTTCCAGTGGTCCGACCTTATCTCAAACTTTCTGTTTACTCCTTACATAAGCATGGAAACTCTTGCTGTAATTTTTTTTATTACCTGCCAATTTTTTTTCAAAGGTTTTAAATTTTCTAATTTCAGTTGTAGCTAGGACAGTTTTGTTCACTCCACATTGCCCCAGTTCACTCAGATGTAATTTGCATAGTCTTCATCCTTTCTGGTACGCCTATAAACCCTCCACATAGTTTGCTTAAACACTATTTTTCTAATAGCTTCTTTTGACAAGTGTTTCTTTCTAGACCGTTTTCCTTGTTTTTTCAAGGGAACAAATTTATCGATGATACTCTCAATTTCATATTTTAGAATATTCCAACATTCAATTGCGGTCTTATTCATCAGCATGTTATTCCAATCTAGCTTTGCTAAGTATTTTGTCATATCTTTATAGTTACCTTTGTGGAAGTTTCTCCTATACGTTTTTTTATTTTTATTTTCTGATTTTACATGGATGTCAAAATGTATTTGATTGTGGGATCGTTCATGTATTTTTACATTTTTCACTAATTCTTTTTGTTATGACAAAACTATATCTAATACATTATCTCCCCTGATTGGTTCTAGCACGTGCTGATATATCGTCAGCAACTGACTGAATGTTCACGTCAAAAAAGCCCGCAAAGTTGTTTTAACTGTTTGAACTAGTATGATAATCTGATTCAGTAATACTGGCCCGCAGTTTGATGAAATGTTGACGTGGAAACTAATGCGAACATACTGAAACATACTGAAACATTGCAAACGGATCAAAATCTAAGTCTGACTAAAAAAATGAAGTTCTGGGGCCGATAACACGTTTTTGAAATTGCGATTATCATTTGGTGAATTAAATCGGTTAATTGATGTAATTTTAGGCTTATAAGGACAATCATGGAACAAATTTAACTATCGATAGTTATCGTTGATAGTACACTGCATTCCTGGCTATTTGCTATTCCATGATTATGAAACTATCGCAGTAGTTATGAAGCTATCATAATAGTAAAGCTATCCCCAATAGACCCGATAGTCACCCCAGAAGTGTTGTACCTCAAAGTGGGGGAACTACCATCCCAGCGGGTTGGTAACCTGGTCATTTGGAACATATATAACGTACTAGCCAGTCTTTATTAACCCTTTTGTAAGTAAAGTGACACGTATTGTTCTCCAGTTCGTAAGAGGAACAACGTGTCATTTTGCAAAGTTGAAATTGTCCCATTACATTTAGGAAGATGGTTTTTATGAACATTAAAGAGCATTAACACATGGACACTGTTGTGTCATAGTTGTAATTGATTGCAGTCAAAATGCTGTAATTTTGAAATTATGTTGTAACTGTAATTGATTTATTTTGTGTAATTAAAACTATTACATAAATTATGATATTACAGTATATTTTCAGATCACTACCTGAAAAAAAAACCTATTTAAATTGCTGTGTCAGAATTGTTTTTTAAATTGTATACAAAATATCAAAATTCTCCAACACACAAGCCATATAATTAACAAATACTGAATAAACCTTTGTAATAGCAGTTGGTTCTACAAAATACCTATGTTATTGTAATATAAATGATTGAAAATGAAAGTTTGTGTAATTAAAATGAAAAATAATTGTAATTGATATTTGTGTGATTACCGCCAGCCCTGGTTGTGTATTCCAGATGTTGAACCTGACGGAGATGACGAGTTTCTCCGCCACTCTCCGGAGAATTCCCAGTCACTAGAGGACGCCACAAACTACGCCTCACTGGTGACACTTGCAACAAGAGCGGCAATGATCACACGACAAGGGGCAACATCAGATTCGCCATCAGTGACACGTCATGGTGCATCAGCAAGTCTTGGGGTGGCAGATATAACGAGTGACACACGTCAAGTGTCTTCTGTGACGAATCAGGGTAGAATGACTTGGACTCCTGCACAGGTGGTTGGGTCTACACTTGGGGCCATGTCAACGTCTGCTACATCAGGGGCCATGTCAACGTCTGCTCCGTTAGGGGCCATGTCAACGTCTGCTCCGTTAGGGGCCATGTCAACATCTGCTACGTTAGGGGCCATGTCAACGACTGCTACGTTAGGGGCCATGTCAACGTCTACTACACTAGGGGCTATGTCAGTGTCTACTTCGCTAGGGGCCACGTCGACATCTGCTACGTTAGGGAACACATCAACGTCTGCTACATTAAGGCCCATGTCGACATCGGCTACATTAGGGGCCATGTCAGCGTCTGCGGCAGGTGCACTGTGCAACCCATCGGTGGCCAGTGACACGTTAGTAGTGCCATCACAGTGCAATGATCCAGAAGCTTCCAGTGCCAACCCAAGGAGTGTTGACACTTCGGACGACCCTCTGCAGACAGACTTCCCACAGTGCACTGTGCTGAGTCGTCCAGCCGGTGGCGGGAACACAAACGAGATGCCGGCACGCACAAGACGCAGCAGTACACTGGTGCTGCCACCTGTGTTAGGAAACTGTGCTCCGAGCACGACGGTTGAGAGTCATTTTTCGCCAGTGCGCATGTCCAGTTCTAATTCTCTTTCATCTGACGATGCTACTCCACCTCCATCAGATGAACGAGATGAGGCAGCCTCTTCAGAGCATCACTACCACTGCACCGTGTTAGGAGAAAGCAGACATTCCCTGCTCTTTGCCAATGTACAAGCAAGATTAGCGGGATTGCGTCCACACGGTGGCAGCACCAATGCAGAACAGACGCCTGCGGGTATGTCGGGGGAAAGTAGTTTGTCTCAAAATAACAGTATGAGGACCAGACCAAGACAGGTCCCAGCCCATCGCACAGTCACCACCGCTGGGCCATCAGATGGTGGTAGCAGCAGTATTACCACACAATCACAGAGCGAGGTAGGTCGCCCAGGAACGTATTACCAGACATGCCACATTTGTTTTGGTTGACATATTTTTGACTTGAAATAAATCTGTATTGCATACATTATGAAAGTCAGTATGACGTTGCTGAATATATCCAGCATTTAACTAATGAGAAATTGCTGTTTATGCAGCTCTATATTAATTTGGCAAATACACTTTTGTGAGAGTACAAGTGTGTGTGTGTGCGTGCGTGCGTGCTTGTTTTGTATAGCATTATTACATTAAATCAATTGTGCATAAATTATTACATATTCTGTACATTTAAAGTATCTTTTAGTATAATACTTTTACTTATACAGTGGAACCTCACAAGTAAGCGTGTCTACGTGATTATATATATATATATATATGGTTCTTCCCGTGATCCATGTAGATGTAAGGGCTCCTGGGAACTGGGCCGATGTGACCGGAATAACCAAGTGACTGAATTAGCGGTACTAAATCATAAATGTCATTTAAAAGTCTTTTAAATAATCCTAAATATAATCCAATGTTGGTGTGACAGCGCGGCACGACCTGGCGGAGCAGACGGGAGCCAGACAGGGACGACGTGGAGCAAGACAGGTCCAGTACGGAGTGGTCGCGACTCCACAATCTCGCTGTTTTGGCCAGTCGAGAGTCGGATGCGGAAGGTAGGCACTAGGGCGTAACGATACGCTGAACAGTCGATGCATCGCAATAGTTGATGTGACAATACAATCATTGGTAAACTGAATTAGCAATAGTTATCATCCCTAGTTCACTGAACTATCGATAGTAATGATAAATGATAGTTGGAAAAACAATTCAGCAGAGCTACTGTAATAATAGAAATGGGCATGTTTTTTCAACTATATTGAATAATTTTATTTACTTTTCGATCTAATTGTCTTTGTAGAAGTGGAGGATGGCTCTGGAGTATTTTTGGTAGACCACAGCAGACGCTGGTCAGGAGCACTTCAACAAAGAGTGTGGACGTAGGTGTATTCTCTGTCTCTCTGTGTGGCAGACTGTCGAACAATGTCCTTGTTTGTGGTGTCGTGAGATGTCTCCATAGGTGTCAACGTTACTATGAGATATTCTGCTTTTTTGTAATTTTCAAAAGACACAAAATTCATGGAAAATCTATAATTATATTTGTTGCACATCAGTCCATTCTAGGCACATTTTATTTCTTAGGTATCAAGTGATTTCACATTTTCTCGCACTTGCGTTCATCGTGAACCGATTTAACCCATCGTGAATCAGGTCCGTTCATGTTCAGATTTGCGTGAATAGTAAATAATATTTGCAGGTGGTTTAATATTAGTGCATAATTGTGTTGAAATTGGGTTTGATCATTAGATAACTGGTAACTTGTGAAAGTGTGAATAGTTGTCCCCTTTTTACTGGATCTGTTTGCAAATAGTTTAGTTTCTCGGATGATTTCACCAAAACTAAATAACACATTTGCACAAAAAGAGCATTTCATAATATTTACTAGGTGGTCTAGGTGGTTTGATTTTTTACGAAATGATTCCAAAATGAGACAAGTGAAAAAACTGAATTGAGGAAGGACTGTTAGAAACATTTTGTAATGAACGACTGAAGATTGTGGCTTGACTATGTATTGTCACTCTGGCTGGCAGCATGCGGCGCGAGCTGGCTCGACGGAGGCAGGAACGGCGCGAGACACAGCGACGCTGGCATGTATCACCGCGGCACCACCTCCACCCACATTACTCTATGAGCGTCCTAGACGGCGGTAACCGCAGCAACAATGGCCTACAGGCTGCTATCAACAGGGCTATCGCTGGTAGGTGCAAGGAAGTCGTCACCGCCAATACCTGTGTGGTTTTCATACCAACTGGAAATTGAATACCTGTGTAATATTCTATGTGTCATTTCATTCGATGTGTCGGTGGTGTCATTCTAAATGTTGTGTCTGTTGGTCATGTCATTCTGTGTCGTGTTATTCTATATGTCATCTCAACCGTGTCATTATATGTGTTGTGTTATTATATACATATCATTCTGCAGGGCGTCCCAAAAGTAGTGTAGTGATTTTATTTGCATGGAACACAAAAAGTAGGACAGGATAGGATGTATATGTCATGTCGCTGGTATTTGTTCACACCTGTCAATTCTCACGCGTAAGCCATGAGACTCATGGTTTGAATTAAATGTCAGTCACCAAAAGTCTGAAATTTCACATATTTTCATAATCTTTAGCAATGAAAATTACGAAACAAATTTGCCCTTTTTTGTAAAAATTTCACTATTTGTGTGTGTGTCACAAATGAAGGCCTCTGTTAATTTACCGGTAATATCTGCCTTTTATCAAGTAATGTGTGAGACGCGGCCAGTGATTGGTTAAAAGCTGAGCATCAACCAATGAGATTTCCTGTTGGAAATGCTCTTGACATTCACTGAGATCCCTGGGTTGGGGACTACACAGCCAGCAGGCCTTGCACCCTGGCTGGGAACATTTCTCACGCCTAAGAACCCTCGTGGTTTGACATCTAAGTTTGTTGACATCTGTCGTTTGTTTGACAGGTGCCTTTACAGCACGAGGTGAGGCGTCCGTCGCGTCAAACATCGACAATCTGACCCACAGAATTCAGCGGTGGGACATCAGTAGCAAGTTCCAGATGCCTGACATTGATGACAGTAAGTGACATGGTGACACCTTGGGTGACAGTGATTTGTAATGACATGAAGTGACACATTGACATTATTAAGTTGAGGCACGCTTACAGGTTAATTGATGATCTAAATGTAACATGTAAACGTGTCTGATCATGATATGTAACATAAACTATATGTAATCATTACTATGTAATATGTAATCATGCTATGTAATATAAACTATATCTATTCAGACTATTCTAAAGCATCTTGATCGCCCAAATGTGTTTTACTGAACTAAAGTTTTTAAATATAGTTTGATCGTTATCTAATTTGAATATTTCGACTCGAATATCATGTTTACACTGTCTGCTGAATTACAAGGTTGATATTCATAAAACAAATAAAGTTCAAATTATATTAAATAAAATTGTGGGCCATACAAATTTTAGGATCATTTGTATAGTCTGATTTTACAATAAAAATTATCAGTATTTGTACCTTTAAAAGGAAACGAAAGTCATGGTTTGGACCTATGTATGTATAACATTACCATTTGAAACTACAACAAATTAACAATATCCCACCAGTGCTTGTCGAACACACAACATAGTGCTTGTAGTCTTGCAATATTCACTCACCAAATGAAAATCTATTTGTAAACACCTAATCCTATGCTTGCCAATAGGATCTAACCATGCCGTTTGCTTTGAAGGTCATCTTATGCAACATATTTTGGCCTTTGTTTACTAAACTTCTCCTGTTCTGACTTAGCAGCTCGGTTGATTGAGAGTTTGCATTACTCGTGTGTATAGTTGCCGACCGTTTGATCTAGGTCAAAGCACTTAATACATCATAGTGAAAGACTGCTAGGTGTTTATTGGTCGCCCTGGTCAGTTGCCAGGAAAACGATTTGACCAGAATGTCCCACTTTTAGAACAAATTCTGAGTAAACCACTAACGTGATATTCTTGATTGTAGTTGCAAATGGTTAGTTTCTGCTAGGTGCATAGCCCCAAACCACGACTTTTGTTTCGCTTTAATATTAGTGTGATGACAGCAATGTGCACACGCAAGTGTTCATGTATGTGCACTCAAAACATATTGTTGCAGGTGACATCAATGTTGTTGTATCCCATTGTAAGATGCACAATGACACCAGCTGTGATATCTCGAAGGATGGTACTTTACTCACAACATTTGTGCCGAGTCATCAAGGTTTTCCAGACGACACGATACTAGGTGTATTTTCCCTCTGCCCTGAGACTCTCGGACAATGCATGTTTACAAAGAGCTTTGGTGAGTCATCTAACTACCTTTAATGAAAAGTCCTTTAACTAACTTTAATTAAAAGTTCTCCATCTAACACTACCTTTAATGAAAAGTCCTTCATCCATCTAACTACCTTTAATGAAAAGTCCATCTAACAACCATTAATTAAAAGTCCTTCACGTAACTACTTTAATTAAAAGTTCTCCATCTAACTACCTTTAATTAAAAGTACTTTAATTCCATTTTTGCTGACCTCTCATTTTGGGATAATTAATACATTTGAGCAAATGTGTTAATTAGTCTGATGAAATCATCAGACAAACTGTTAAATTACGTTTGACCAGATCCTGTTGAAATACGTTCAAAGAAAAGGGCAAAATTCATCCGGCTCTGTCTACACGATAGGCTATTCACACTTTTGAAAGTTTAAATGATCAAAGTCAATTCTTTCAATGACTCCTCGATTCATTTAGCCCGTCACAAAGTTTGGTGATGTTAAAAATGGTAATGTGTGAATAGTAAAAGAAATGTGTGCAGTCGGTTTAATAGTGTACATGCTTTTGTTATGTACATGTGTTTTCTCATATGATCCTTAATGATTGTGCACGTGTATTCTTTACCTCAATGACACTAACATTTTAGTATTTACGTTTAACTTTGGTGTTCACTTTTAATTTGTATTTTAGCAAGTATTTGAATGTTATATTTTTATTTATTGTCAATATTATTTTAATGCTTTAATCATCTTAATAATATAATAATATTAATTTATTAAAAAATCTTATATAAATGTTTTAGTACTGTAATTCGCCTCTGATTGGCCACAGCGGCCATATTTATGGCGCAGACAAATGATGTTGTACTACTGTTATTTTCATATGATCCTCTGTAATTGTGCATATGTATTCTCATATGATCCTCTGTAATTATGCATATACCTTCTCATATGATCCTCTGTAATTGTTCATACGTGTTCTTTTATTTGTAGGTCCCAATGCGATCTCAGTGAGTCTGTCTCCACTCAACAACTACGTGTTGGTTGGTCTGGCAGCCAGACGACTCGCATGGGTCTTTGCTCAGCAGGTAATTAACACTACTTTTGTCCTTCCCGTATATGCCAGTACATGTGGGGCACAAGTCCGCCTACTGCTGTTTCAAAGCTTTGCCTGTGTCTTGGGTGAGACGCTAAATGCTGTAGGTGCCATCTACCAGGTGTCTATGCCAGAGGAAGTAAACGATCCCACACAGGGTAAATGTTTAACGTGTCGTGGACACACAGACTCTAACATGCACTGCACCAATTGTGTGTAGGATGAGCACTGAATTAGCTGCTACCAAAAAAGTAGCTTTATAAAGGAGCAAAGCTCCGTTGTCTAGGCAGATACCAGTGCTATATAAGCAGAGCCAGTATTTAACAAAGTACTTTTACTTTGTTACTTTAGTAGAAACTTTTACCTTTCTTGGGTAACGAAGCACAATTTTATTTGTACTTTTACTGAAGTAATGAAGTACATTTCTTTGTACTTTTGTGATTGTACTGAAGTATCTTTTTCCAGTGTTAAATCATCTTTGGCGTACTGTGAGCGCACTCTGCCAATTGCTGATTGCAATCCAATGAAACGAGTTGAAATGCATTTGACCAGTCTTTTTTAATCTATCCCATCTAATTAAAATGCTCTGGACATTGTTGTTTTTTCGTTTGGATGAATTAACACATTCTAGGTTTTCATGTTGTATTTTTGCGGTTGGTCATGTGAATATATTTATGTCAGCTATTTGATTGAACGAATGAAGTACTTTTTCTTTTACTTGAAGAACATTATTTACTTTTCACTTGTACATCAAGTACAATTTTTTGGGAGTACTTCTACTTGAGTAGATTTCTCCCGGTTACTTGTACCAGCTCAGTGTATAAGGCATCATCAGTATTATTACGTGTAGAATGTGGATGCACTTGATGAACAACTGCTTGTGGTATTAATATCCAGCAGAGACATAAGCAGATAGCTGTGGTTAGACCATCAGACTCTCAGTCGAGTTGTAGTTAGACTATCAGACTCTCAATCAGAACCCAAGATCAAATCCTCTTGCTGTCGTTTCGAAGCTTTGGCAATTTCGTTCACCCCACATTGCCGTAGTTCACTCAGCTGTAAATGAGTACCGGGCAACAGACAGTGGTGGATATGTGGATGAATAGTTTGTGCAGTAATTACAGCATGGCTGAATGCTTCCCAAAGTAAAGTTGGTGTGGAATCGAGGTCTGCCAGGGGGTGAAATATGAAGCGCTTTAAGCAGTCCCAAGGACTGGATACCGCGCTATATTAGAATGTACCTTTAGTTGTGATGATTTCTACATCTATTTATTGTTGGCTTGTACGTAGATGGTTGGCCAGGTGTACAGACTGAAAACAGCCGTAGCTGGAGAAGACTCGATGCAGGTTCGTAAAAATCCTATCATCTATGTGTTCCTTGTACATTTCTGTCGAAGTAATGAACTTTTTTGTTGTAGACCTTTACATCCATACTGCTTTATTTTATGACCATGCTATAATTCTATAATAAAACTATATGTCACTGATCTAGAAGTAATCCACTGTAAGCATCAAGGTCGGTTCACACAAGTGATTTGTTCCCCAACTGGCCGGGCAATCCAGTGTCACATGACAGTGCGCTGCTAAATTATGTTTTCGTTTAGATGAGCAACATCATTTGATCATTGGCCTCACTAATCAGTCCAGCAAGGGGGTCTATAAGACCGATTTTTCAACGCGATACATTGTCAGCCGACAAATTGGACGAGTAATCACCCGTGTAAACTGGTCTTTATTTATATCGGGGATAAAATGCCCATGTTAACGGATTTCTACTGTTTACTCTGAAATCTATTAACAGTTGTGTCTCTCATACTGTTTATGACCTTCAGACTTCGTGTGACTTCCAGCACGTGTGTGACTTGATGCATCCATGTGACGCGGACATGCAGAGTCATGTTAGTGTCAACACTGCCTGCTGGCTGCCAGAGGTTGGCCAGGGTATCGCCTACGCCACAAATAAGGGTGATCTACACATCTGTACCCCGGGGTGAGTGTAACTTAGACTGTTGGCTAGTCACGTGTATTTGGTAACGCAGGCCTCGAAGTTTGCATTCTGAGCTAGGACTGTTGGGCTTCTCAAGTAAACAAAATTAGGAGCAAAATATAAAAGTGTGCACACTTTTAGCAACTTAAATGCAACATTAATTTGGTCAGACCTCACATGATAGTAGTTTACAACTACCACTGCACTAGAAATACAAAAATCTTCACTTCTTCACTTTCCCATAACCCGTAAGGATCGTTGGGGCACCATTGATGACTTTCTAACCAGCTCTCCACGTTTCCCTGTTCTCGACAGATCTCTGGGAGTCAGCGAACTCCATTCCTGTCCACTCTTTGATGTTGTCTTCCCACCTCTTCTTCTGTCTACCTCTTCGTCTCCCCCCTCTTACGGTACCTTGCAAGATAGTCTTTGCAAGGCCAGATGATCGTGTTATATGACCATACCACTTCAGTTTACGCTTCTTAACTGTTGTAAGAAGGTCGTCATATGGTCTGATGGCTTGTTTGATCTTGTTGCGGACAGCTTCGTTAGTAACATGGTCTTTGTATGATATGCGCAAGATCTTCCGAAACTGTAGATCTGCTGAGAGGGTCCATGTTTCAGAAGCGTACAGAAAGATGGACATGACAAAAAATACAACAGTTTAAAACTACGTATAAGCGAGTGTTAGAGATGTTTTTGTACTAAAGTTTGAAATCACATTGAGTAAATAATGTTATCAAACATAGCAGCCTAATATCAAGTCACACATTGCAACTAAATAAATTTATCTACTCGTAGATTTAAAATTACTGTCGCATGGTACCTGACTTCGAGTCCTGTAACATTGTCGATTGTAGTTGATGAAGTTTGGTTGTAGCTGACGTGTTCAGCAGTATTGTTTATTTAAATGTCCCTCGTCGATTAAATTTTTGTTCATTACATTCATTTCATTTTGTGAAAAATCTAACCTACCTAGTACCTACGGTGACATGCTAGCTGAATTAGCTTCGGTGAAAGCATCAGACAAACTATTAAATTATTTTTGACCAGTCAAAATTCAGCAAAAAAAGGCGAAGTGGTTCAGCTGTATATGTCAATGACTTTATCAAAAGTAAGACATACATACATAATACTGGCTGTTGCAGTAACGTCTAGCGACGTCTTACCCTTGGGACAATCGTAGAAAAGACGCATGACGTTGTGAACAATTGTACGTAATAGGTCACACAACATTGCGGATAATTGTACGTAAGAACTACAAAGGGTAGTTCGGTTGTAAATAGAAAGGGTAATATCGGGGTGAATTTAAAAAAAATAAAACTGACGATCTAACCGGGGGTTCGTAGATGAACCCAGAAAGTTTGGCACCTGAGATGCAAAGCATCTATAAGGAGTTGTAAACCATACAAACATACATACTGTCGATTGTGGTAAGATGTTCTTGATATACGTAATTGTAAATTTTTAAACGTTAAGTTAAAAGTAATATGTGTGAAAACATTGTTTGGGAAATGCTTAATCCTAATATGGAACAATCAATTTAAATCACAAATCATTAAAAAACAAATCAAATTGGTGGGTACATTTCTTTTTCATCTGAATTTGTTAGGGGTGACCTGTTGTATCACCTTGCAACAGGAAAATTTTAATATTCTAGTAGTTTAAATGAACATTCGGAGTGGGGGGGGGTCATTTTCCCATCCCATTTCCCAAGTGACTTGATATACTACATAGTGGGTTGATATACTACATAGTATTTTGACCCCTAGGTCAGTTTACCCCCGGGTCAAAATACCATATGACACCAGCGCTATGTAAGCCCACATTATTATCAACACAGTTGCCGGTGGTAAATAACCAGGTGTATTTGTGTGACAGGCATGATGACGCCTCCGAGAAGACGAGCGCTGGCAGCGGTTCACACGAGTTTAACTCAGTGCGACAGAACCTCATGCAGATGCTGGGTCTGACCGTGCCCCGTCGCATGCACTACTCCACGCTGGCACGCCAACGACAGACCACTGGCTCCCAGACAGACTCTTCGTTCGACCACTCAGACTGAATGTTACACTGCAACACCCTCAATGGACCCTATTGCAGACTCAAGTTTATACTTCACACACCATATTTGACCTATTAAACATACATGCCCTAATCAGTGAACACCCATTTTATTAATTTATCAGTCATTCTTTCCTCATTTTTCTATCCAAAAACGTTCATTCCATCGTACCACATCACTTGAGGTGCACAAAGAACAAATATATATAGTCTAAATAGTGCTGTGAATTGCATCATCGTCAATGCATGATAGCTATGGAGAATGATGCAGTTCGGACCATAACTTGCCTCCAACATTTCACTTGCCAATAAGTTTGAACATGCTGTTTGCATCTAAAATCAAGTTATTTGGTAAGATAGTCCATTCATTCATTGTTTACTACCCGACTCGCGGTCTGATTTGACAGTCCTCTTGATCGAGTGTTTGCGTTGTGTCGAAGCCATCGGCTGAGGTACATGCTGAAAGATTGTTGGTACCGCTTCAGGCTTTAATGTTCTCCGTTACCGGAGGATCTTGACCTTGATGAAAATATATCAACTTCAAAATGGGCCGAACAAAGTCTAGCATATCGCGTCGGCTTCCAACCAGCCCGCCCGCAAATTATTGTGAATTCATTGCTTCACTACTGTTTGTTTTTCCAGAGGAAATCAACAACTCTCTATATCTCGCTGAATCATGTTTACATCCGAGTGCTGCACAGTACAGCTTTGTAAGAGTTTTTGCTGCGTGTAAATCCAATATAAAGCAAATAAAAATGTAACTGCACATCTCAACCATGTTAAAAATACACGCGATATGCACAGCCTACATCACAGCCGAGTTGGGGGTTAAGGGGCTGCTCGCCACTGATTGGTCAGAATTGCAAATACTGATGAATATGTCGGCCTTCACCTAATATGACATTAGACCAGGATTTTGCACTTTTAGAACAGAATCCCAGTAAACCAGTTTCCAGCTTGGACCATACACCTTTAGCAAGAATTGTTGGTGGCACTATCTGGTGTTGAACAGTTGAAAAGTGGAACCATCTGGCGAATGGATTTTGTGACATTTCTCCATAAAAATTTTTTAAAGTGTACTGTGCTTTAACAAAGGTTGATAGGTTGAATACGATACACAGATACTGAGGCCTATAGCATTTCAATTCCGATCAAATGTTGCGATCTATCATGCTACAAAATCTGCTAGGTTTCGCTGGAAATCTACCTTGCTGTCTGCTAACTTTCAGTACCATTATAAGTTTGCAGTTGTAAGTTTGTCTTTCAAATTGATACTTTTGTGTGTACTTCATCATAGCAGATTTTTCTGTAAATTTGTAACAAATGCATGTCAATACAGGATACAGATGTATCGAATCCACATTGAATTTGTAATCCATGTGAAATGAGGCAGCATCCTACCCATCACTATTAAAACAAAAGTCATGGCTTTGGGGCTATGCACCAGAGTTGATAAAAGCCAACCATTTGCAACTAAAATGAGGAATATCACGCCAGTGGTTTACTAGGAAAACTTTGTTGATCACACAGCATCTTAATTTCATGGGTCGCGCCATACTGTAAGATTTTGATTAAAAGCACTTAACACATCGTAACATAAATTTAGCTGCATCGATTTCCTAGAACTGCGAGTTGCTTGTTGGTTGCCCTGGTCAACCGCTAAGAAAACTGAGATTTAACCAGAATCTCACACTTTTAGAACAAATTCTGAGTAAACCACTGGCATGATATTCTTGATCGTATTTGCAAATGGTTAGTTTTTATTAACTATTATAGGTGCAATATATACAACCATGACTTGTTTATCTTCAATGTATTGAATGTTTTACTTCATTTTGAGGTAAACCTAGTGCATACATTTGAAATAGCACTGGCAGATAGAACAGTGGTGCTCGCTGATTTGAAACATCAGATGTAAGGCTGCTGTCAATCCAGTCCTACTCATAGTTATTACAGGTTCTTCACAAAGTGAACATTATGCAATCCTGCTGCAATCTATAAGGGGTAGGGATTGGGTACTTAGTAGGGGTATCAGTTTAGGAACAACCAGTATATGTTGCCAAGCTATTAATAAACTAATGTTGAAAGAACATGTTTCTTTGCTAATGGTCATTATACTGGACTGACCACAATTCTGAAATATCCTGCTACAGAGCTGGTCAGTAACTAAGGCTTCGATACAGGTAAGATTAATTAATAATATCACTCACTTGCTCAGTCCTCTTCAATCCTGCTGGAGCACAAGGCACCAACAAATCTCCAGTCGGCAGTCTTGGGTGAGCCAGCTGGGGTCATTCCAGGTCTTCACAGCCAGCTACATTAACAGTCCTCCAGGTGCCCAGTGGTCAGTCTCTTTTTCTAGGTGGTGTCCATTTGAGAGCAGCGTGTGGAAGGCTATTCCTGTCCGTGTGGAGAACATGGCCAAGTCATCTCCACCTTCTCTGCTTCACCTCGTTGACGATGTTGCTGTTGGTTATGGCTATGGTGAATGTGGTTGCAGAGTAGACCTGTATTTGTTACTGATCATCCGAGTTATAGAGAACTATTTATAAATATAACCTAGCCTTGTCCTGGCCAGAAGACTACCATATATCAGTAACAGTGTCTGACAATGCTTTGGCCTTTATGCACTGTATAGCTTCTACAGGCTGATGCTGGAAACTCGCCTTCAAAGGGTTGTGAATTCTACAGAGTTGGTGTGACAAAAGAAAGCCATGTTTGCATTTAATTGGAGGAACAAAAAGTTGATTGGAGCCAATAAAACACTAGTTATCTCTAAGATGCTCACACAGACTCGGTAGGATCTTGCAAAAAAACAGCCAAAATAAGCTTTCCCAAAAATATTTTGTAATTCAGAAAGCTATTATTTTTAATTCAATAATGACAATTCACCATTTTGAAGTGTTAAAGTAAACTTTCAAATGTGTGTCACAAACTATGATGTAGGCCCCTACAATAGTTGCTCCTACACAAAGTTATTTTGTTAGTTAATGAACCAATTTGATAATTATGCCCGATACCAAGTTCCCACACCAATATTTCAATACTACAAATTAATGATTTTCCAAAATTAACTTTGTTTCGAAAGCAGAATATAGGCAAATTTATTATGAATGTATTATTTCACAGCAGTTATTTGTTTAAGTACCTTTGCTTTTGATCTTCATGCTGTCCAATAAACTAACTGGTTACGCCCGGTACAAAACTTTATTGTAGAGACATAATCACTGAAAATAATTTCTTCAAAAATTACAAATGCGTAAATAACAATAATATATGAATGCGTTCTCATAGGACTCTATCAGTAACACATCAAGATTAAATGACTGTTCAGCATTTCAGCAGAACTGTTTATGCCCAGTACCAAGCTGATCACCTGTTGCCAAAACGTTTCAACTAATGTCCATTAGCAAGATATTTTTTTATATTGCTTTCCTACATTTAGGAGCAGAGTAAACACCAGTGTTGGAAAATTATATAGAAAACACCTCAACTTTGCTTTAAAATATCAGGTTGTTACGCTCAGAGATTATTGTTACACCACGTGCCATGCTTTATTGTTGCTCAGCTAAAATAAATTCTGACCACTTCACTAGGGGAGGCATCAGAAAGTGTTCAAAAGCCACTGCAGGAAATACATCTGTCAAGATGGCAGCGAAATGAGTTGAATAAAGGCTACAAACAGATTATGTTAGTGACACAGGAGGTACCCATTGAAGAATTAAAAGAAATGTTTTCCAAGGAATATATTCCTTGGAAAAGTATTTGTCAGACACAAAGAACTCGTAACGATTCTGTGATACAAGAGGTCAATAGCAACCTTAATGAGGACATATGACATGTACTGTGCAAATTAACTTTGTAGAACACATTCTGTCAAGCAACATGAAATCCAGTCCACCTAGATGTCAACAAAAACACGGTTACACTGCATCCACATGTGGAACACTGCACAATGTTCAGGATGAAAATACTTAATTGCTTATTGGTATCTTGGAATGACTTTTTCATTGCAAAGGACCAAATGGACGCGTGGCAATAGTGCAAGTGGAAAATTTCAGGAATGTGCACAACATCATGGCAAAAGGACGCTCCCACTATACAATGGATAGTTCCTGTTATAAGTGATGTTGCTTTTGCCATGATGCCAACACCAATACATTTTAGGAAATTATGATTGATTGGTATAGACAACCAAACATATTGGACGTTGCAACCCTAGACACACACTTGTGGATGTAGACGAGGACATGGGTATGGGCACAAAGAAACTAATCACCTGTAATCAAAACGTGTTATACAACGTGCAGTAGAAATATGTTTTGCTGTCCTGCACAGTAAACATCAGTTTGACATATATAGAATACATATATGCATTGTTTTAAAGATGGTTGTTTATTGTTGCGCCCAGTACCAAGCTTTAATGTTGTATATCTAAAAGCAGTGTTCAAATCACTATCTCTGGACTATAATTATTATCTATAAAGCATCCCTAAGAAGTGCTCTATGGGAAAGGGGTATTTTTTCTTTTAAAATAATTTTTTTTCTAATTCAATTACCAGTTGTACATACAACAGTATCACGCAGGCATGAGCAATTTAACATTCCCAGAATAGGGTAATTTTATGAATTTATAAACATTCCTCACACTGGTTTTTAGCATAGCATGAATAAGAACATAACACCTGTCGAATAGCACCATTATACACAGTAATTCAATTCCAGCATTTATTTAGATTTCTTTAGGGTGTTAAAATGAACTCGGCACCTTGATACCAGGTATAACAGTAGAGGGTAACATTCCTGGCATGCGTCGCCTGCCACTTAGTGACTTTTCAGATTTAAACAAAGAAACTTAAGAATTTACATCTTTAGACTATTTTGTTGGAGTAAAGTTTAACAGAGGTTAGGGAACATGAAAAAAATGGCATCTCCCAAGTCAACTGTCAGACAATTTTGGAGAATGGCCTTTAGTCAAAGTTAAGCCAAAGGCCGGTAATGGCCCTCCTAAATATGCCATTGCACAGACTACATTCTATTCATTGCATAGCATACATTTATTCCTGTTTGTACGCTTATTATAAGCATACTTACATATTCATGCATAAAAATACAAGTGAGCTCCTACCTAATCTGGTACCTGAATGGTTAGTTCCAAACAACTCGAGAGTGCTTCTCAAGGTTCATTATTATTCAGATCAATCAAAAGTTGATGCAACATTGTTTTCATAAAATGTTGTTTCATGAGCAATTAACCACATATGTTACTATACAAAGAAATTCAAGACGATACAGAGTTTAATGGATGTCGAGTGCAATCACCCCTGCTCAGCCACATCTAAAAAGAACTTGTCAACCTATGCTATAACATCAAACGTACAACTGCATCTACCAATGCTTCTTCACTTTCAGCAATTCCCCCAAACCCTCAATTAAAAAAAAAAGACTGAGACGAAACACAATGATCTGCGCCATCCATCTCTTTAAGTGCCCTTGCAAGTTGGCTCTACATCATGATCATGAATACCGCCACTTCTTTAGTTATTTGAATTGTTGTACCTGTACGCATGAGAGTTGTCAGAATTAGTGTTCATCAATCTAAGTTACATTTTCCGACATATCATAAAAAGATATTTTTATATAGTGCGGTATCCAGTTCATAGGGCTGCTCAAAGCATGAATGCTGTCACTTCTGTAATTATTTATTTACCTGTCAGAATTAGTGTTCATCAATCTAAGTTACATTTTCTGACATAATATTATCATAAAAGGACGTTCTTATACAGTCCGTATGGCCACTCAAAGCACTACGCTTCACCCACTGGCAGACCTGTTCATTCCAACACCAATTCAACTTCTCTGGGAAGCATTCAGCCATGCTGCAATTACTGCGTGAAGACTATTCATTCGCATATCCACCTCTGTCTATAGCCAGGTACTCATTTATACAACTGAGGCAATGTCGGGTGAATGAAATTGCCCAAGCTTTGAAACGGCATCGAGTAGCAAGTTCTAGGATACTACAGCAATTATGATGTTTCTACAATTAAATAAATTTTTCACAAAAATGGCTCTGTTGAAAAATGTTAAGATATGTTACCTGGTCAGTCGACACCAGAATATTTATATTATTTATATATTAGTAGTACTGAGTGTCTATAATTATATTGGTTGAGGAAAAAATTATAAGTACCACCTTACCATGATGCATCTTATACACAGTAGATGTTCTCCATAAAATGAACTGTTCATTAAGATGTTTTGAGAAACTTGAAAGCAAGTTAAGCAACAAAGACTACCATATTAAACATACTTTATTAAGTAGTAATAAACAACATGTACTGTATAAAGATAATTTTCGTTAAAGACCAAAACAATGAACATGCTGCAGATGACCATACGATGTGAACAATGGCAGTGTAAAACATATATTTCCACACTCAAAACATGATAATAGATTTTGCTTGCTACATGATATTTAAACAAACAATCAGTTAATGAATATGGAAGCTTTATTTATTTATACAATCACATTTGGTGTTTTCTAGCACACAATGAAAAAGATAATAATGCTTTATGTTACCACAAAGTATGTTCTTCATATCTGACTACACATAATGGTTCATCAGAACAATGCACTGTGCATGCTTTGAGATGTATGCTTTTGGTACAACCACGTCTCACAAAATGGTCTGATCCAATTCCACCAACACTACATGTACTGAGTTATGAAAGATACATTCAACGGCAATACAGCAAACGTCATCATACTAAACATACCACTTCTAACAAACAAAAAAATAATCACTGCTAGGTGCAATTTGTAAGCGCCTTGGATTGTGTGTGCCTACTGGTCCTATAGACAACACGACTGTCAATATACCTGAATAGCTATGATCATGTCGACACTTCACGACTTCCCGTGCGTGCTACAGTGCGAGATGCTTCTTGATAATGTTCTCCAGCTTAATGGCATCGGCGGAGAACTTGCGGATTCCCTCGGCTAGTTTGTCCGTCGCCATTTCATCTTCATTTAGCTGCCATCGGAACGTCTTCTCGTCCAACTCCACTTTCTCAAGATCCATCTTCTTGGCTGAAACAACGAGACAGCCTCGTAAGTCCTGACTGAAAAACACCAGTCGTGTAACAGGTACATTCGTATATAGTCCCCAACAAGGCCATTTCAATTTCTCTGGGAAGCATCCAGCCATGCTGCAATTACTGTGTGAAGACTATTCGTTCACATATCCACCTTTGTCTATAGCCAGGTACTCATTTATACAGTGGATTTCTCATGGTTGTACATCAAGTGGAATGTTTTTCATTCGTTTGTTGTCCTCTGGGAGAACATGTACTTTCTGACATCCAATCTACACTGATCCTTCACTAACGTTACTTCGTGTCCTCTAATTCAAGGTTGGCGACTTTCACCTATCTAGTCATCATGGTGACAACCATTGATTTGATATTGGGTAAAATTTATTGACGTATTTTACAATTTGACAAGTTCCAATAGTGCTAACAACATTATTATAAACATTATTGCATTGTCAGGAAAATTAGACCCAATGATAAGTAGAATGCATAATAGTTTTGTCTACTTTCGGCACTAGCTTGGTACTAATTAGTTCTAATATTATACACCAGCACCCTGCTCATGTCATCAGAAATGTTGGCGCATCTCAGTTACTGACCGGTTGTCTCGGAGAGGTGGACTTCGAGTGGTTCCGTTGACTTGTCAAGCTCCTCGAGCAGCGAAGGGCTAAAACAACACATCCACATCAGCAATATCTGAGAACTTCCCACTTATCACAGGGTTTGTACATTTTGACATTTCAAATTCCAGGACTTTCCACAAGCTGGCAACATTAATTTGCCTGACCCTTTTCCATGTGGTGTTTCGATATAGCTATAGAGCACCATCTTGCCCATATTCGAAACCTCAACAGATTTTTTATCAACATGACAGAGATTCACTTGATGTAGCAACTGCTGATGCTATCTACTTGATGCATAATTATTGAGGAGAGTTGAGGAAAACCTCAAATTAACTGAAGACTCCACATGATCACACAATTCTGTTATGATATCATATTTATATGAATATTCAATGATTTACAGTAGCTAGGATTTGAATTGAGTAGTTTCAGTAGAAGTTTTTAAGATAAATTAACCATTTCTTCACAGATTGTTGTTGAAATACTATGTAATGTTCCAGATTAATAAAATTTGGAGTTTATTTGGTTATGTTTTATGTTTTAAAAACAGCTTTGTAAATGTGAAAAAATAGCCACAAAATGCAAAATTATATCGTTTTAAGAAAATCCCCAAAGAAATAAATAACATACATACATATAAGTATGACAGTGTCACCAATAACTTTAAGGTTGATTTTGGTTAACATAAAAGACTTACGTTTGCTACACCACTGTGAATGAATTAAGCAAAAGTTGAATGACCAGCTTAAAGTGGCAGTGTATTTTTGACACAAATGCTTCACCAATCATAATTCAAAAACATGTGTAGTTGCCTACATGTAAGACGCGTTCATACCCCAAACTGCAGCAACATAAGTGTCTTAGTTTTTATAAACAATTGAATTAGGTAACGTTTCCTGATTGTTAGGGATAACAGAAATATCGACAGATGCACGCATCATGCTTGGAATGTGACAATTTTCACTGGCGTTTTGCATATTGTTGACAAAACATAATGGCCATTTGTAATATTGACATATCCCCTTAATCTGCCGCCACAATGTGCATTGAATTTGTATTTGTAACATGTTGTCGTCTATGATATCAGGTTACACCAGCCATCTGATAAACACGTGGCAGGGCGTGTTTATGATCAACTTGATTGGCCCGTTATCCGGCATGCTCACCAGGTTGGGGTCACAGGCCGTTTCCACTATTATAACTTATAGGTTCAAAGGCACAATAAACTATGTTAGCGCTGATATTTGCTGGTTTAAGGACATGATTTAGTTAGGTAATGCTGATGTGTACAGTAACCACTTTCACAGCAAACGAATATAGCTGGTTCGAACATCGTAGCACTCACAGTCATTATTATGGAATTGTGACATTAGTGCCGGGTGATTATTTGTGGTGTCAACGTTCAGTTCAATATTTCGTAGCATGTTATGAAGAAAAAAATCAAATGACACGCTAGCCGCCCCAGCTACCTTAAGACTCAACATTTTCTTATAAAAATATCACCCAAATATTGCTCGCCCTTTTCGCAATTTCAATGTTCAAATTTGTAGAACTATAGAACGACACATGCATACAACTACATCTGGTGATTTTTCAGATAAATTAATCTACGTACAACACATACCTGATAGTGAGGAAGTCGCAGCCAGTCAGTGCCGTGATCTGTCCTGAGTTGCGGAAGGATGCCCCCATCACAACGGTCTGGTAACCAAACTTCTTGTAGTAGTTGTAGATTTTCGTCACACCTTTCACTCCTACAAAAGTGTAACAGAAACAAAATTGAACAAGTGTTTTAACAAGATTGCCACGCAAAGCAAAACTCAAGTGAACAAGTTGGCTTATCAAGTATCCAACAATGTTTTATTTGTGTATAACCCACATATATCTGTCGATTTTTTTAAAACATATTAACACTACCAGCATTTACACAATCAGCAGATCATTTGTTCAATTCATTTATTGTTCTCTGTAAAACAAATACTTTCTTCTATCCAATCTACAGTTAATTTGCTAATGCTACTTTGTTTCCAATAGTTCTTTTTATAACCTTATTTAAAATGTGGAGAAAAAACTTCTGTCAATATATTCATAACCATTAAATATTAAAAAAAAAACTTATATTTATATCAATTCTGATTAAGGCCTGCTTACACGAGCGATTAGTTGTCCAGCTGATTGGGCGACACTGTGTCACCCAATCTCTTAGACAACTAATCGCTCGTGTGAATGGGCCTATAATCTCCAAGTCTCTAAACCACATTCTTTTAGGTGGCTTTAATAAACAAGTTTTTGAACCAGCTTAGTTGATCCCCTCTATAAATAGCCAAAATAATCATGCAGTGAGACATACTACCATTTGTGTAAACATTAATCATCCTTGGTTTCACAACTTGTAGACCCAGATTACTAAAAAATAACTTCTCTCAAATTGTTAGCCAGGCTATACCAATTCATAGGTGTCAACCTATGCTCTTGTAAAAGTGGGAAATTACTTATGAAAAGCAGGAAACGCCCTCCCCCACTCCACTTTCATTGTTTTTGCAGCATTTTTTTTCATGTGTTGTTTTTTACGGGTCAACATTTTGAAATGCCGTTCTCGTTCGATAGTGAACGCATGTGCGAGAAAATGAAATCACTCGAGACCAAGGAAATAACAGGTGCCTAGAAAGGCCTTGTCTGCAAAAAGCAGGACCAGGGGAAAAGTGGTATTTTGCCCGAAAGCAATTCCTTGTCATATCTCACCAGGATCATTCAAAGGCTTGAATGTCTTCTCTTCCGTGTTCTTGACATACCAATCGTAAATACGTCCAACAAACGGTGAAATGAGGGTTACGCCGGCCTCCGCACACGCCACAGCCTGTGATCACACAATAATATGCATTTTACACAAATCTGTCATCCCAAATAATAATGGAAAAACGGTTAGGCAATTTTTAAATCAGTATAAAATGCATGAATACATGAGGGAGCCAAGGAGGGGAAGCGTGGTTAAAAGGATAAAGTGTTCAGATGACGGCAACATTTGACTATGTTTTTTGCTGACTTAACACTAACAGGGAGTGAATTACAAAGGGTTGGTGCGGCAACCGAGAAAGCCCTAGTTCCAAATTTTTTCTCAACTCCAGGAACAAAAAGTAGAACAGAACTAAATGATCAACAACTACATGAATTGACATACTGAAGATGGAGCATTAAATAATTATGACATGGCTGGGGAACTGTCACACCTGAAGAGTAAACTAACATATTTGGGCTTCTCCGTGTAGAGATTTTAACATACCATAAATCTCGCCACTTTGACCATTCTTTCAATACAACACCATTAGTAAAAACAAGTTTAAATATACAAATATAAAATGTTTAATATTTCAACCAACTTCTAATCACAACGTTTTGGCTACCTTCAGTCAGTCATCCCAGAAATAAGTCTCAATAGTTGTGATTAGAAGAACATCGTTACTTCAAGACACCTTATTGCATGCATACAACAGCCGTGAATCACACTCACCTGACAGAATGCAAATAACAGAGTCAGGTTCGTGTGGATTCCATGTTCCTCCTCCAGCACTCTGGGCAAACAAACACAATTATATATATATATATATATATATATATACACATGTATGTATGTATGTATGTATGTATGTATGTATGTATGTATGTATGTATATATATATATATATACACAAATCATTCCTAAAGGTGGAAAGGTAACTTCTTATATAGCGCGGTATGCAGCCTGTAGGACCGTTCAAAGCATGTAACACCTCAACCTCTGGCAGACCTGTTAATTTCTACACCAACTCGACTACTCCGGGAAGCATTCAGCCACACTGCAATTATTGCGCGAAGAATATTTGTTCACACAAATCCACCTGTCTATAGACAGGTACTCAATTATACAGCTGAATGAATTGGGGAAATATGGATTGGATGAAATTGCCCAAGCCTCGAAATGACATGTCACTATACAGAAGTCGACCAAACTTTTATGCTATCAATTTTAAATTCTATCTGTCAATCTGTGAGAAAAAAACCCAATCCCGTTACTATATAGATTTTATTCCCAATTCTTTGTCAACAACCTTAAATGTCTTCCCCTCTACTGTATACCAATTATCCTTTGCTTTGACATGCCCCCTATACCCAAGTGTCAAACTGTTGATCTCAGAGTCATGGCGCATTGTCTAGTATCCCCACCTCACTGTCTTTTCCTACCACCTGCCCCATCTACTGTCAATGTCATCCCATGTTGCTGTGTAGAACTTTGTCATGGTCTATCACCTTTTGTCACATTGTATCACCTCTGGTCATGGTCTATTGTCTTTTGTCACATTGTATCACCTCTGGTCATGGTCTATCGCCTTTTGTCACATTGTATCATCTCTGGTCATGGTCTATCGCCTCCCCATGATGTTGCAAGCGGGTACCAATATAACCAATCACCATCACTACTGTCCATGTCTATATTACATAACACAACTACTGATCTTACAAGCTTCTCCTACCTGCAAAGTAGTGTCACGAGCCTCTTCTAGACGAGTATGTACATTTAACTTTGGACAAAAATAGTTTAAGACCGATCAAGAAGGAAAGATGCAGCAGAGGGCTATATCTTGCAGTGGCGGACATGGCCCAGTCAGTCAGACTTGTAGCTTTATAAACGGAATCAAAAACCCACAACAAGCACAACTGTGATGACAGCTGCGTATGACAGACTCACTTGCCAGCTTGGATGCCCTCCCAGGTTGATGTGAGTTTGATGAGCACCTTCTCTTTATCGATGCCTGCCTCCTCGTACAACTTGATGAGCTTCAATGCCCTCTGGATCATCCCGTCTTTGTCAAACGACAGTCTGAAGTGTGAACACGGATATACACTTGTAATCTTACTAAGGACACATAAGCTTAAAGAGTTCAACAGACAGTAACCACAAACTCATTTGGTAATTGTTTTATGTTTTACTTTTAGATAACCAAGTTGTAGTGATAATTTTATATTAACATTGTATTATAAGTTTTACACATTTATATATATTACTGGACAGGCCTAATTTTACGAATTTATTTATATGCAATTGAATGCTTTATTATTTTATAGTATTTATTTTATTTACATATAATATAATATTCAATCTTTATGGTTGGAATAAAAAATAAACGTATTACAACTGTCCAACTCAGTGAGCTAGTGCACGTACTATAGTGGTCTATCCCCATCCCTCATACATATGTATTTTCAAATATGGTAGAAGCAACTATGACATAATGATCACTCATCAACATTTCATGTCAGAAATGCTCGGCTAAAACTACATCCACGGCACAAGGGATTTGGCGTGAAAACACTGATCTCCTCATTGGGAAACATGGAAGTTCTTCATTAAGGACATATATTCTAGTGGCAACCACACTCAGTGACACAAAAACTGGCAAATTCCTGCATCAATACAATACCATGCCATCTATGCTTTTGTTCCACCTGCTGGAATTATGTGACATGTCAGAGATTGATTATAAGCAGTGGCTTTGTCTGTTGGCGCTGCTTGTTCACCAAACATGCCTTTTAGAAACTGAGTTTGTTGATGTTTTGCCACTGTGTTAACAAAGTAACAATCGTTTATGAATGGTACTGACAAATATTAGATGGGGTGCACCAACTTATAGCATAGCTAACTGTAAAATAATGGTTCTTATTAGAATATACTGTGCCACATTTGTCGCTTAGTTTCTCGTGTATTGTATCTGTCTCCAATATACAGCTGGGTTAGTTGGGTCCTTATCTGACCTGTCAGCCATTGACAGATATCTTTATATTCCTTTGATGAAACAGTAACAATCCTGAGTAAGAGAGAGAATGTTATATTTTACGATGGTCACAATTTCACGTTTATTGCATGATTTTCATTGGGCTGTAACAATTACATACCCTCAGGTTACACATTTACCCTCTGCAAGGGATCTTTCACTTCCCCAATGAACCAGGTAGAGGGGACATATTACTTCTAGTGTCTCTTCGGAAAGACACGTATATAAGTATGTACCTGGCATCGACCTCGGTGGAGACTCGTCCAGGGATAATGTTCAGGATCTCACAACCAAACAACACAAACAGTTTGTCCATGGCTGCTGTCACTTGACCCTCCAGTGAACTAAAACAAATAAATCGAAACATCTCCAATAATAATATCATGCCAGAATGAACGCACCACAGGTCCACTATATTTTTTTATGAAACTAATGGATTCAGTAACCTCACTATTAATAATATTTACTCAAAATCAGAGTTTACTCGTGCTAGAAGACTTTTTTTGGTCACTTTTTCAAGTTTTTATCATATCTCGATTTCACTCAGAGGCCTTTGGCATGAGTAAGGTTCATAACAGGCCCAACATAGTGCCAAATTTCATCAAAATCAGATCAAGACCATTTTGGAATTTTCTTTGATGATTTCATATGCAATGACCTTATTCACCTTTTTTAATGAGTGATTGAAACTATTGACTGAATACTTATTAGCTTTTCAACAAGACTTGTTTTAGGCATGGTAGCATAGTGGTGTTGATATATTTTATGATATGACTAAAATTGAATGGCAATAAATATTAACAAACCTTGACTCTTTTTTGGCATACTTAACTGCCACATCAATGAGTTTCTCATATTGTGGTTTCAGAGAAGCTTGTAAAATCAGTGATGGATTGGTCGTTGCATCTGTTGGTTTGTACTTTGCTATGGCTGAAAAACAAAATCTGCATCAATGTCACAGATAATAATTTTCACATTGGGGTCAAAGTCAACATTGCAACAACACTTTCCATGTTCGCTATACAAAAACTGAATAAAAATCCTATAACACTGCTAATATTATTATGCAGGAGCCCTCACAAAACCAACTGATAAGTTATTATATGCACTATATACTATGTTGTAATTCCTGCAACTGTAACTCAGCATTCAGCTGTAATGTTCAATAACATTGTTAACGCTTCAGCAACACAATTTGTCAATATCATTAAGTGTAGGCATAGTCAAATTCCCCAGTTGGGGCGTAGTTCCACACGGTCAAAAACTAACGTGTATTTTGCACCTCTGACACCATTTTGGCATCAGAACTATACAAATAGTATAACATTTAAAACTGACACGCACTAACCGCTTTATGTTTTCCGTGACATACAACCTGCACATTGACGTCAAGAAATGTGCTCCAAATAATTAATTATGAGTAAGTTGTGTATCGTTTAATAGTGGGTGATATTTTTTTTAAATCAGTGAGTGTGCAATGTAGTGATTTTTTTTGTGGTTTTCATCACAAAACGTCATAATTATATATATATATATACATATATATATCATTAATGTCAAGTAAGTTTAGTGATATAAGGAGGTATAATAATGGTTGTATACATGAAATGTGTCAGTTGCATTTTAATAATGTTTAATAATGATGTGGGCGATCTTCTTGCCTATGCTTGTCTGGATCATACACTGATTAAAGTATTTAGCAGAAACTATATGAGATTCATGAACGATGGCAATGGCAATGCCAATAAATAAAGTTATAAACGTGCATACTAAGACTGAGTTCAATTTGGAGTTGCAAGCTGAATAAAACAAAAAATGGTGATATACGGCAATAATGAGCGACAGAGCGACTAGAAAAACACGCCCGCGAAGGCTTGTGTCTTATAACACCGTTTGCCGGTTTGGCCTAGCCATGGGCCTGGCATATGATATGCATAACCATAGGCATAGCCTAAGGCTAAGCACATATAGCGGCCCTGCCCTTGTGAAGTTGTGTAGACTAGTCTAGTCTAGAAACTGCATGAACACATAGCCAGACTAAGTTTAGTTTACTGACAGTCAATAGAAACACAGATTAGAGTTAATACTAACTATTATTTTCACTGACAAAAACAGTGTATGCAGAATCCGGCATGTTTAGAAATGAACGGTGATAGTAAGGACCGGTCTGTCGCATGTTCCCGGAACGAATTTCGGGCGCATGTGACGCCGCTGTCAGTAGCACTGCCCACCTTCGAAATCGCCTGTATCAGCCACCACGACTGTGTGTGCCTTCAACTGCTCCAGTGACGATGACATCTTCGCAACTTTTGAAGGAGGGGCCGACATGCTGAAGTATTTATACTCGAATTATCTCGCTGACCTATGAACCGATCTCGTGTTTTGGCTGGACAGCGTGACACTGCAGCTTTAGCGCCACCTGTCGAATGTCGAGAACATTATCCAAAAAGCCTTCTAGTTCCATCTAGCGAGAGGCAAACGCATACATAAATATGGCCCAAAACCACAGACATAAATAGAACACTCGTTAGTAAAACAAGATCGCTGAGCCCTTATCAATTGACACATTATACAGTAACGCAGGCTTGGGCCAGTTACATTCATGCTACTGCACGGCAAGAACCCACTGGAGGCGCAGTGTTTATACTGCACAGCACCTATAGTCTTCATCATAATCCATAGATATGCGGTACTAATAAGATATATTATTAATATATATCTATGATATATCATAACTCCGCCATTGCCGGTCCCAAGCCCGGATGAGAAAGGAGGAGGGCTGTGCTCACCATGTAAAAAAAATTCAAGCTACAGAAACCCCCAGCAAACATGGCAGTATTGGGCCAATGCTGGCAACATACTGGCGAGTACCGTTTGTACCGTCAACGGTACAAACGGTGTTGAGCCAGTACAATGTGCAGACCACAGTGAAATTGGCCGTATGGGCCCGGTACTGGTCCAATACTGGCTAGTAAAAATTGCAACGCCATCTATTAATTTATTGTATTTAATGTTTTNATTTGATAAGGGTGGGCTACACATAGATGAGAAAATTATTGGACTCTCGATAAGCCAATGGCTTCCTTGTCCACCTTGCCATTTGGAACTTGTTGTTTGGGATGGCAATCTTGTTAAATCTTGTTAGCATATATAACAGTTTCTCATATTACGTAGCGATATATAAGTTTGCAAATAATAATTTTTGCTATAGGTTACAAAACCCTGTAGATTGTGAGTGTATATATTTGTTTTTCAATACATCAGGTACATTATTTTCGCAAATTCGTGTTGTACTCTGACTGTGTGTATATTGTATACCCACGTGTGTTGAATTTGTGAATGCTACTGTTTTGATCAAGTGATAAGTGTTGAAGGTAGACAGGTAGTTTATTATGTGTGGATTTATAATATATTTTTAATTTTTGTAATCTCAATATATTTTATATTTTTAATAATTTAAGATTTTAAACAATTGTTCAGTGCATTATATTTGCTTACCCTTATAATTCGGACGACTCTCTTTTGCAATCTTTTATTCTGTCACTTTTGTATCCGCAGGCAGTTATGCCATAGTTAAAATATGGCAATATCAGTGAGTTATACAATATAATCTTTATGTTAAGAGGTAATAATCGTTTGAGTCTATTGAGAACACCTAAAATCATTGAACTTGTATTTGAATGTTTTTCAATGTGGCTTTTCCAGTTTAAATTTGTTAATTTACACATTTTCTTCTAGCCGTTTTGGAAAGCATAAATTTACTTTTGTATAGGTTAAGAGATAATTTGTTTAATTTAAGTCATTCATTGATTTTATGCAGCTTTATGTTGATAGAGAATTCTACATTTCCATTTTCTTCATGAGTTGACAATGAGTCTAGGGTACTTCGGAGGGTGGTGTCCTCGGCGCGCAGTATAAAATTTCACTTGATGCTGGACTCAGAAAAGTAATTTATATATAATTATAATAAACAGCAGTGGGCCTAGAATCGAGCCCTGAGGTACACCTGTTGAAATATTCAGCAAATTTGATTTGACGTCCTGTATTTCCACATGCTCTTTTCTATATATTAAATAATTTCTAACTAAACCTAAAGCTACTCCTTTTACGCCATAATATTCTAATTTAGCTAATAATATTGTATGGCATAAGGTGCTTTTGAAATGTCTAGGAAGATACTTATAGGTATTTCATGTGAGCCATTATTCTATCGGTTAATTCAGAGCAGCAAATTCAGTTGAATATTCCATTCTAAATTCATATTGGTTATCATACAAAAGTGTTTGTGTTTTAGAAAAGGAATCTAGCTGGATGTAAATAATTTGATTACTTTTGAATAACCGGTTAGAGAGATATTGGTCTATAATTGCAAAATTGTGTATATTAATTTTTTTACAGATTGGAACTATCATGGCAATTTTAAATTTGTTTTGGAAGATACATGTAGTTAACATTTGGCTTGTAATTAGTATTAATGAATTTATTAGAGCAGGTTTAACTAATTTTAATAATGGTGACGAAACACCGTCAAAACCACACAAGATAAATATGTTTTTATTTATGGGATTGTGCATTTGTGTGGCTAGGTTTGGACCAATACTGGTAAAACAATTATTAAATGTGTTTGAGATGTCTGTATTGTCTCTTATGATTTCTTCATTACATGTAAGCGATTTAGGGAAAGTTTTATTCGTGTGTGTTCTAGAAAGAATATTATTGATAGGGTCCCACGTGTTTTTAATATTAGTTTTGGAAGGCAGGGAGGCTCATTTTCCTGTCTTCTTCCTTTCCTTTCACGGACAAATACAACAATCACAGGCACTTTCCGACTAAACCCCCATCCGCTGTTCCTACTTATTTCTTTTCATAGAAACGTGAGAATCAATGCCCGTTGCAATGAGTGACAGCTACAGTGTTTTTGTAATGCTTGTGAAATATTTCTATAATGATTGCCGCTGTTCAGTTAACAAAAAAACATTCCATTGGTGATATCATCACCAATGGTCATCCTAGTAAGATCGATTACATACTGGAAGGTGATCGATGAAGCCGGAGACGAGACGGGCGAGCGAAGAACACAGTGGGTTCGCGCCTTGAAGGGGTTCTGTGAAACGACCACATTTCACGGGCTGCGAAACGTTGCTGGATCAACAAGCAACTCAGTTCGCAGGTGAGGCAGTTATAAGTGTTTAAGGATACCATTCAGATTAGATCATGAACAACATTCAACGACAAAAAAGTTGAAATGTCGTCCACAAACACGGTCATGACAAAGTTTGCATATGATGGCATTCAGGCAGCCAGAGTTCTTTTCGTTTCTCCGCTTATAAAATGATCACGTGATCGGTGTTTGCATGGCGAGCTGTGAAACCCCAGTGGGAAAATTCAGCAACTGAACTAGTGTTCGCCCTCAGGCGGATTCACCAGTACTTAGCAATGAAGTTAATGATAAATACGTAGCATATCGTTTGAAAAAAATGGCTTTTTGAAAGTTTAAAAAAATATTTAACGTGTTATCTGATTTTGAAGAAAATATGCCTATGACAAATGTAGTAAATGAAAATGATAGATACATACAGAGAATTTTCAGTAGACCTCAAATCAAACCGAGCCTTTTTTGGTGCGGGGTAGCTCCTGACTTTTGGCGCCGGATTAACGGATTTAGTAGCTTCGACTACGGATTTAGTGGATTAAGGTTTGTGCAAATAATATGCATAGAAAGCCATTTTGGCGTAATTTGTATTGCATATGTTGAATATTTAAGCACTATTTTGGTTGTGAAACTGTTTGTGCATTGTATTTCATCATTATATTTTGTGAGCAATAATTCAGTAACTTGAAATTGAAAGTTTTGTACTTTTCTAGAATGAAAGAATCCAGGCCCATCTCAAATCAATTTCTCCGTTATTAACATGCAATCCGTATAATAATTATGCACAATGCATGCACAATGCTTATTTGTCTACAGAACATGTAATTTATTAAACATGTGCGTAAATACACATTTAATAAACTTCGATGCTCGCATTCGCATATGTAACTTGCTTTGAGTCAAAATTGTGCGGTGCCATCTTGCGAATGAAACTTAAAGGGTAAGGTGGCGCTCAATGCAAGTTAAATACGTTTTGGGTTATTAATTAAGTGGACCTAAGGTTAAGCCTAATATTGTTTCAATAAGTCATGAACATAACTGGTACATCATTGATTTTTTTCTTTAAGGTTTGGAGACGTATATAAATGGCACTATGTCGTATTGGGCGAAACGTCGATAAATTCAATCAGAAGTTGGGAAACACTTGCAAAATATTACAAATGATAATGAGAACAATGAACTGACAGGCATGGCAAGGCATGGCATGGCATGTGGTCATGGGTCAGATGTAGGAAACAGGGTGAATGGTGTGGGGGTAGTGGGTGGCCCAGATGATGTACAAGTGCACAATGAAGTAGATAGTGACCATAGTGATATGGACGGGGGGTGCTTGGACTCCTCGGAGGGGAGACACACTCAAGACTGTGATCTTTCAGTCAATGAAAGTGAAGAAGAATTGATAGTGAATGACAATGATGGCCCAAACTCTTCACCATCTTCATCTGGTGATGAAAATGAGCATGGTGAAAATGGTCTCCTTTCTTTGTTGGCTAGATGGGCAATAGAAAATAAGATCACCCACACCGCTCTAGGACAGTTGTTGGGTGTTCTTAGAGTTTTCCACCCTGATCTACCTAAAGACCCCAGAACCCTTTTATTAACTAAAAAGGTTGATGGCATCAAACCAATAGCTGGTGGTTTATACTATCATTTTGGAATAGCTGGTGCAATTGAATCTGCACTTGCTCTTGATCCCAAGTTGAAAAACTGTGACACTATACAGTTGCAATTAAATGTTGATGGGCTACCATTATTCAAGAGCAGCAATGAACAGTTTTGGCCTATTTTGGGGCGATTGGCACAGTCAAACAAACCAGAACCATTTCCAATCGGATTGTTTTCTGGAAAGTCAAAGCCACGTGATCCTGAGGAGTTTCTACAGGATTTTGTGGAAGAAATGGCTGATCTTCAAACAAATGGTTTGAATTACAATGGTCAGATATTCAACATATCCATATCCAATTTTGTGTGTGATGCTCCAGCACGTGCTTACATCAAATCTGTCAAGTCACATTCTGGTTATGCAGGTTGTGATAAATGTACCCAGGCTGGAGAGTACAGGGGAAAGATGACATTTCCAGAAACTGATGCCCCATTGCGCACAGACATTGCATTTGATGAAATGGTGGATGAAGAGCACCACGTACAGCCGTGTGCATTGAGGCGGCTGTCACCATCTCTGGGCTTGGTTTCTCAATTCACATTAGACTACATGCACCTAGTTTGCCTTGGTGTGGTGAAGCGTCTCCTTTTACTGTGGATGAAGGGTCCTCTCCAGTGTCGTTTAGGGGGTCAGGCAAAAACATTCATTTCAGAATGTCTTCTGTCTATGCGTTGTCACATTCCACAGGAATTTGCCAGAAAGCCCAGGGCTCTTGCTGAAACTGAAAGGTGGAAGGCTACTGAATTTAGGCTTTTTCTGCTGTATACAGGTCCAGTTGCTTTGAAAGACAAAATAGCCAAAGAATTGTATGATAACTTTCTATTACTATCAGTTGCCATCCATCTACTTGCAAATCCTACTTCAGCTACTAGTATCCCCTTGTGTGACTATGCTCATAGTCTCTTAGTTCTTTTTGTTCAACACTTTTCACAGCTGTATGGATCAGATAAGGTGACATACAATATTCACTGCTTAGTTCATTTAGCTGGAGATGTGAAAGTTCATGGTAATCTTGACATGTTCTCTGCATTTCCATTTGAAAGTTTCCTTGGTCGACTAAAAAAAATGGTTAGGAAGCCAAACTTTGTGCTCCAGCAAGTGATCATGAGAATAGCAGAGAAGTCCGCATTACCAGCTGTAGTTCAAGACCACCCAGACCTGTTTGTTCAGGGTTTGAAAAAGCAGCACACTCGGGGCCCGCTCCCAACAGGAAACATGTATTTTCCATGTTCGCAATATGGGGAAGCACAGTTGAAAGTGTTTAATATTGCAGTAGAAATACCTAACAATTGTGTTAAAATTGATTCAGAGGTTGCTCTTGTGCAGAATATTATCCAATGTGAAACAGAGGTTTACATTGTGTACAAACTGTTTCTAGTACACAAGGCATTTTTTTCTTATCCATTAGATTCAAGAAAGCTAGATATTCATGTAGTAGAACATGTGAGTGGCATATTCCATGTCATTAATGTTAAATCAATCATGGGGAAATATGTCTTGCTGCCATTTGGAAGAGCCCACATTGCAATGCCTGTCATTCATACAGTTTGATTTATCCTAACGTTGCATTTTCTGATATACCTTTATCATTTGTATTTAATTTTCGTTGGTCTCCAGCATGTTTGTTGTTGTGGTCTTCGGAGAAAAACATGAAGAATTGGTTGAATTGGTAGCCTCGAATTGGCTCATTACCAATACAACCTTGTACTGGCCGCCATTCAAGTCGACAACAGCAATCAGCAGAGCCGTGCGAGACAGGCTGGAGCCCGATCCCGCACTTTGGCAAGCGTACGATGTACGAGTGCTATGTGCATGTCGTGAGTGAACATTCTTTTTTCCTACACTTATTATGTATGGGTATATTTGACTATTTGTGTACATTATTTTTGAGATAATGTCCCTAACTAAAATAATAACACGTCTGTAATTTGTATCGATATTATTTTTAATGCTGCACGGGCAGATAGTATTTCGGTTATACACCTGTAGTATACATTACATGCAAACATATTTTTCAAAGTTTTATCGTTTTAAAAGTTGAATCTTGGTTAAAAGCAAGCTTTGGAAACCGTTTCAAGTCGACACATTTGTAATGTCAATGCCAACGCAGTCAATTTGTATTGTGACACAAATATTGCGATGCCTATCGCATAGTGGCTTTGTGTATCATTACAACCTTAGTATGTATCTTTTTTCTGCATCTGGTTGTTGATTAACCTATGCTACGTGTACCAAAGTGGGATGTTGGCCTGTGACTTGTCTTGTGATGTCTTTTCATATTTGGATAAATTATACTGTAGAAACCTACGAAGATGGGCGAAGAAAAGCACGGAGAGCAGAAGTCACGTCCGACATCCAAACAGAGGACGAAGATGATTCTAAAAGGCCAGTTAGGTGAGTTATTGAATCAGCATCAGGGTAGAACCTTAAACTCATTATAACTAAAGATCTGTATTTGCATGAAGCAACATGTTTGTCTGGAAAATAGTGCCTTGATATGTAATTATGTTAATAGTATTATGTTAGTAGTATTCAACAACAGATTTTATCTTTGTTCTAGAATCACATATAAACCAGCTCGTCTACAAGACGATAGTGATGAGGAGGAGGAGAAGGATGATGACGGCGACATGGCTGTCTCCAAGAACAGAGGCAGAAGTGGGAAGAAATGCCATCCAATTTTGCAGAGAGCACCAACACCACCACCTGTTCCTGGTATTTATCTTTCTGTCATTATAGGTGATTGTATTTTCAAAGAAATAATGCAGTGTGCAACAATAATATATTCCTATGTTTTTTTAGTCCTATATTTTTACTTCATAATTCCTATATTTCCTATAAATTTTACACCGAAAGTGGATGGGCACACTGCATACATATGTTGAAATGAATTTCATGATACATAATTTGAACAACTTCCATTTATGACATGTGTGTTGTTCAGCTGTATTCAGCTGCTTGTCATCTCCAGGCGTGGTTCTGTAATTCTGGCATGTTTGTTTATATCTTTGTAAATATACACCTTACGGTTGTTTTCAGAATTGACTGTGACTGAAGACAGCATTCTAAACGGGAGAAGCCAAGCTGCAACAAGGACACCACTCACCCCCAGAACACCACTCACCCCCAGAACACCAACCCAGAGGACACCAACTGGACAGTTCACAGGTAATTATTCAAGAAACTGCATCATTGTGGAAGTAAAAAAATAATATGCTAATTTGGCTTGTATTGTGTTCACCTACATATTCTCAAAAAAATCATTATGGGATTTTTTATGTGCAAGATCATGTATAAGTAGAGCCCACTTTACAGTTTGGCACTAACTATGCAAATTAAAATAATACTTTCCAAATGCAGTGTCTCCTCTTGTGTGTATACTTTTCATGGTGTATGGTATTTTTCAAATGTACTGGAAGTTCCATTTTTTTTTTGCAGCTTTCGAGAGGGAGATGCTGTCAGCAGTGACAGCGATCCAAGTCACACTTGATGGTGTGGTGCGTGAGCAAGCCAGCCAGCGGAAGCTCCTCAACCTGCTTATGACAAGTTCTGCCAGTGCGGAAGTCAATGTAGAGTTGCCTGATGATTTGACCTTTCCGCTGTCAAGTGTGGAAGATGTAGAGGAGCTGGAGGTCAAGCTGCTTGACAAGACCATCAAAAACCTCGTGGTGAGCATTTGTACAATCATGTTTGTAGTTTAATCTTATTTCAATGCTATTGAAATAAGATTTTTTTATTGTTAATGCTATTCATGAAATACCTGTATAGTGGTGGTAGGGGTGTTAATTTTTAATGGTGGAGGTAATGCTATTATCACTTAAATTTAATTAAATTAGGAGAAAAAAATCATCTGTAAAAAAATTGCTTCCTGTCCCCCATACATTTCTTTCTGGAATAGCCCTTATATTGTCATCCAAATTATTGATATAACACATTAAGAATAGCATAGGTCATAATATTGATGCTTGTGGTACCCACTCAAATTTTATTTCCGATTTGAAACCTCCCCATCTACCACTATTGTGTGTCTATTGTCAGTCAGCCATTTTTTTATTCAGTTGATTTTGTCATCCCCTGTAACATGGGTTTTCGTTGACATTTTGGAGTATGTTTATCTTTGCAGATGCACGACTTGGCCATTATTGGCGGCAGTACGATGAAGGAAAATGTGCGGCGAGTAATGTCCCATGTGTTGGACCACGCTGTTGCCCTCCAGTACAACTGGGCTGGCAAAAGTGGCTGGAAGAGTCACACGGATGACATCAAAAGGGCGTTCGGCAGTCTACTGTTGAGCAGCGTGATTAAACGTATGTACCATTATAATTTTTTTTTACTTGCATACAGCACATAACAATTGGGAAAAAAAGATTAACAATTGTTAGGGATTAATTAATTAATATGACTGACTAATGTCTTGAAAAAAATAAAACTTCCATAGCGCATAAATCCTCAGGGGCATTGAGCACAGAAGCGCAACAAACTGAAATCGTTAAATATGATATCGTAAAAAAATATTGCGAACAGGGACATGCAAGAATCATCATAGTTAGGGAACGCCAAGGATTTAGGGTAGAAATGCAATTTCAAAAATATATGTCTTGAGGAAGGTAGCCAGAGTTTTATATGGCGTTAAAGTGATGGGGAGTTCATTTCATTTTTGTTTTATATACATCAATTCAAACCATGGTTGAAGCACAATAGGCTAAACAAGTATAACGATGTTTATTTAAACATAACAGTTCTGCCAACCATAGTACAATACATAGCCATTAAAAAGTACCTGTATCAGGTTGTATGTAGGGCCATTACAGCAAACCCTACATTTTCATGTGAAATCATGTTAATAACATTGAGTTGTTGATAATAAAAAGGTGGATTAGACGGCCATTGTAAAAAACACATACTTATTGTCATTTTGGTTGAAATTTTGTAATTTCCCTTTAAATATTAATAAATGCAAAAATAATAATTGTTACGGATAATTAATACTACAGGCTTATCTCTAAAAAACTGGAACTTTCAAAGGGTGCATTAGTTACATTTCGATTGAATATAATAACTGTTACACAAATATAACACTGGTGTTTAGAGCAAACGTGTACATGTTTCAGGGGCCATTCTAAGAAACCCGCTTTTGGAAAAAGCCACAGACTCTGACGTACAGAAAGAGATGATGGTATGGTTAAGGAACTCCGGCGACAGGCACGGCGGGAGGAAGAGAAGAGCAGTGGCTTTGATGGAGGAGCAAGGGAGGCAGCAGCAGGATCAATGAGTTTGCTTGAATTGTGACAATTTCAGAAATAAAGCTGCGTGCATTGTATGTCACATTGTATGTCACATTGTATGTCACATTGTATGTCACATTGTATGTCACATTATATGTCACATTGTATGTCACATCGATCTTAGTGTGTGTTGCTACCTCACTGCTATGTAGACCCAGTACTGGGCCACTAACGTTCCAGTCAGTAACGGCATGCTGTACTGGCCCAGTACTGTGCCAATGCCCTATTCCAGTATTGAACCACTACCATTCCAGTGTAGTACCAGTACGGGGCCAGTACAGCATACCGGTACTGGCCCAATACTGTGCTAATGCATTATGCCAGTACTGGACCACTACCATGCCAGTATTGGGCCAGTACAGCATGCCGGTATTGGCCCAGTACTGGGCCACTACCGTTCCAGTACTGGCCCAGTACAGTATGCCGGTACCGGCCCAATTCACAGCCTCTGTGCAGAACTGTACTGGACCAGTAATGTTTAACAGCGTTGGGCCAGTACTGCGGTAGTTACTGGGCCATTACAAGCCCATTACAGTCATGTTTGCTGGGTAATTAGCATGAAAACGTGCCATGCCTTATAGCCCTTAATGATGGCAGGGTCGAAGTCGAATTATTCGCACAGGCCAGGCCGAAACACTGCAAGCTAATCAACTACTTGGCGTTGGGCTAAATTACTGCATGATTATTGTAGGTACATTTGCTAGGTGTCAGCACAACAAATATATGGCTTAGGCGGGACATGTTATTTTATTATTTATGCTTTAATGCTTTTTGAGTTTACAATGCTACATAGTTAGGAGCCTGATTAGGTTTTTCAATACGGTCCTTACACGATACGCTGTCAGACAAAATATTTATATGCTGAGTTCACGTTATATAAACGATGCCCTCTATGTATGCCCTGGGGGCTGCAGTATACGTGTGGTTGTATTTACAATTTACATAATAGAATAAATGTTGTGAAAAGAATTCGGATTGATTATATGAATCTATATAATTTGGAACATTCACGGCATCACAGAGTGATTGATCAGTTCACTCACGCCTCAAGCATTATAGGCAAACAACAATTCACTTGACCAATAGTGCTTTGTTCCTACTGTCTGTGAACAAGACCTTGAATTGCTTTTATGCATCATGCATTGCAGTTATTTCCATGCAGAACTACTGCACCATATTCTACTGGTGGTGGTGGTGGGTTAAATGAAGCTGAGTTCCAGATCATGTCGAAACAATCGACGGCGCAGGGGCGGGTCAAGAAGCCTGATAAGAGCGCTCCAGGCGGTACGCCTGTAGGATTAAATGATGCTGGGTTCCAGATCATGTCGAAATAATCGAAGGCAAAAGGGCGGGTCAAGAAGCCTGATAAGAGCGCTCCACGTGGTACGCCTGATGAACAAGCGCCGGCGGTCCGTACTCCTGACGCACCCAATATTGAGGTTCTCCTGGCCACCTTGTTGGCGAAGAATGATGAGAAATTCGAAGCCATGCGCAGAGAGCAGTCACCTCCTACCACAGCTGGGCCATCTTCACAGCCAGACGAACAGCCCGATGAAGTTCGAGTAGCACAGCCTTTGAGTCGTCATCGCGCTTCGAAACGAGGACGCAGCTCGCCATCACTCGACGGAGTGGTCAACTTATCTGACTCTGAGTGCACGGACAGCGACTCTCCTGCCGTGGATATTGAAAGGCGCACCCACGGGAAGACTTCAACATCAGGTAATACCGCTTCTGTCATGGGTTGGGCTTAGTTAGACGACGAAGTAACAGACAAACTCAGACAGCGCATATATAGCAACGAGTACTTTCCCCTGCGCATTCTGCGCACAGATTATGATCTTTACCCACAGGTCGCTTTCATCCGGTCGCTTTCACCTTAGACGTAAAACGGGCAGTCATCCCTGTCGATTAAATTGGTGAATGGCTGCACCTCTTTATGACTTATGCAACCATCAGGGCCGAAAGGTATGCTGAGGAGGGCAGCCAGTTGATAACTTACATGGATCACATCCTGACCATGCACGCTCAGAAGGGGCCCCGGGTGTGTTGGATTGTGATTACCGTTTCCGTGTGAGGAAGGAGAGGACGGATACTCCTTGGAATCTCTGCAACTACCCCCTCTACTCCTGCGTTAAAACAAAGTGTAAGGCAAAAGCAGCAAACACATCTGTCTCATCCCAGTCCTTTCGTGAATATGCTTCTGGAAGCACCCTTAACAAGGGGAAATATCAAAGGCCAGATTGCTGATACATACATGTATTTTCCTTCTGCAAAAAGGATATGCATATTCAGCTCGTCTGCCGGGGCAAGGCAAAGCCCCCCACAGCAGAACTCATTGAAGAGCCCCCCACAAAAATCAAAAATAAATAACAAACAGGTTGAGATAACTACTTAGGCCAGCAATGATCTATTGATTCCAGGTAGATTTACAAGGAGCGGTAGCGTGATATCGACACCAATAATAATGCAAATCCGACTTACAAGATGCATTTCGCATAATTCCTGTCTCCCGGATTGATTATAGATTGTTTGGTTTCAAACGTCAGGGACTGAAATATTTTGAGTCGTTGCCGATGGGATGTAGTCATGCATGCTAATTGGTTGAGCTACTTTCACAGGCCCTACAATGGATATGCCAGTATAAGTTTCACTTTTCCAGTATGAGCCATATCCTTGACGATTTTTGGGGGCAAAACAGCCGGAATGTCATTCCAACCTGTCCCGCCTTTTTATGATGAGCAAAATGATTAATTTACCTACAAAGCAGGCTAAAACAGTGTTACCTGTCACAAAGGTCACACTCCATGGGATTGAAGTTAACACCTTAAATCAAACACTCGCATTGTCGCTGGAGAAGGTGGTATCGCTACGTCAGAAGCCAATGAGCCTAGCTAAAAGGAAGAAAGTTCCCTTAAAAGAGCTACAATAATTGATCGGCTCCCTTAATTTTGCATGTCGTGCCGTAGCTCCAGGTGGCGCATTCTTCAGGCGCCACATTGACGAGGCCAATCACCGTATCCGTTTGACCCTTGAGGCTCGAAAGGACATTTCAGCATGGTTTGAATTTCTGCAGAATTTTAACGGTCAGTTGTCGTTTTTGCTACTAACTGGACATCATCAGATGTGCTGTCTCTTACAACAGATGGAAGTGGTTTTGCATTCGGAGCTGTCATGGGTGACTCTTGGTTTCAGGGAGATTTTCCCCCTGGGAATCCAAACACATTTCCATTAAAGAGCTCTTACCAATCGTACTGGCTGTCAGGCGATGGGGACCAATGTCGATTAATCAACGGGTTTTGTTCTTTTCAGACAATACAAACGTGGGGGCGGTGATCGATAGGCAAAATGCCAGGGACCCACAACTGATGTGTTTAGTTCGCCAACTCGTGGTTACATGCCTCTCTTATAACATATGTTTCCGCGCCAGGCACATCCCTGGAAAGTTCACTGTTGTTGCGGGTTTTATCTCACGGTTGTAGGTCGAACGCGTATGTCTCGTTCAGCCCGGCCTAGAGGACCAACCGACTCTAAGTACCATGGAGACTTCCCTTGTACTCGGCAGTGCTCGCCGTTACGAGGGTAACTGGAACAGGTTTGCAGCATTTTTGCCATCACTAGATAGAAAGCGGCACTACTTGTTCGGCTCCCAAAACACAATAATAATTTCTGTGCAGCATCTCAAGGAGGAAGGGAAAGCACCCAGTACCATTAGGACTTACCTGTCGATCATGGCAGAAAGGCACAATGCTTTTCTCTACCCTATCCCCACAGCGGATTATTTGTTCTAAAAACTGTTAGGGGAGTGGCGCGTTCACGTCCTACGTTGACCAGCACCAACCTACTTCCTCATGAGTAGGGCCCTCTTTTTTCGCTATGCTAATACGTTGCCATAAAAAAAAATGCATTTGCTAAGTACTTAATGGTAGTCGTTGCTCGCACCGAGTTAGCAAGCAAAAAAATATCCCCTCGTTGTGATAGAATAGGGGCAGCCACATGGGCAGCAATGTCAAGTTTCTCTTCCGAACAAATTAAGACCATGGGACACTGGCATGCTGACTGCTACCAGAAATATAACTGAGTGGAATCAATCTCTAGCACGATATCCACATAAAGCCACCGACTACACCCGGTTGCATACAGTTACTGCCCCCGACTGCTTCTGTTTCATATCGACCACCACACACAGCCAGCCCCTGACGCCTGCAGTGATGATCGCTCCATCGAAGGGCCACAGCGGGACGACCGCAACAACTTGGTGATCGCTACGTGACGGGAGACAACAACGGGACGTGCAGTGTTGAGAACAACTATGGGACGTGCAGTGTTGAGCACAACTTCGGGACGTGCAGTGTTGTGCACAACTACGGGACGTGCAGTGATGAGCACAACTACGGGACTGCAGTGTTGAGCAAAACTATAGATTGTGCAGCAACTTGAACTTCGGCACAGCATAGTAAGCCGACCAAAACCGTTGATAGAGGGATGGTCGTGAGGCGACTTAGCTGTCAGCGGAGGAAAGGTGGTAAGGCAACTCACCTTCTTTTGGCAGAGGGGGGAGTCGGGACGCGACTTAACTCTCTGTCGGCGGAGGGGTATAGCTAGGCAAATTACCTTCTGTTGGTAGAGGAACGGTCGTGAAGCAACTTATCCATCTGTTGGCAAGGGGTCGGTTGTAGTCAGGACTGACCCGACCTACTGTGCCAGCCAGTTCAGCATACATGGATTACTTTGTGGTTGAACCCCAATTTGGGGGTTTAATTGGGCTGTGCCCATCAATTCATGTGAATGTTAACCAAAACCACTACAATATTCGGTATGGAGTATTGCCAGTATTGATTCTCTTTTTATTCTGGCTTTGGCCAATAGGCGTGCAGCCCTTTAGCGTGGGTGGGGTCCCAATCTGCAAGCAAATAGGGCCTGGGGAATTACTTACCCCGCTTTTGTGTGTAGTGAATTTTAAATAGTATAGCTGTAGCTGGTACTGTGCTTGTGCATTCTTAATTAAGAATGTTTTTCCCTTGTAAATTGTTATGCTGGAACATTATATAACAGCAATTATGTTTTTTTGGTCACACTTTTAAGGATACCATGTACCAGTTTGTCTCCTACACTGATGTAGTTATCCAGACTATTTATTTCTGACTGTGCATCCTATGCTGGAGGCATGTGACATTTAATACGTTGTGCACAGTTGCAATTACTTTGAAATACCACCTCCAAATAAATTTGGCGAATTGCCTATTTTCAATCTACATAGGAGTTGGGTTTTTTGCACACAAACTAAGAAAGGTTTGCACGTCCCAGGTATTAACCAAACACACCGGGGATTCATGAGTACTGGAACTGCTTAGGCACACGAACAATCATCTACACGAAACAACGTTGATTTTACGTTGTTCAAATGGTACTAATGACTACCCTCTTAGAATTGTATATGACTTTTAGTGGATGTGTAGCATAACTTGACTAATATGAGTGAAAGAAAGAAGGAAGATAACATCAGGAAAAAGACAGTGAAAAAGACAAGACCAAAGTCATGGTGGTACTTCCAGTGACGTCTGCGTATGATGATTACGGTGTCGCCATCTAGCGGTAGTCGTCTGACGAAGATTGCTGATAGCAATCGAAACGTCACGAGTAGAAAAAGGTAAACTGAGTGTGAAATAAGAAAAAAATATTACTCAATGACTTGACTAAGATTTCAAAATATCTAACAAAAATGAGGCGTCGATAATGAGCCATGGAAAATACGTCGCCTTTGAGCGCCTAACACACATTTAATCATAAACCAAATGCCTTAACACAATGACTGCTTTAACATCAGAGACCTCATCAATCTTCGCATTTGCAAATCGTCTCCAATACTCCTGTGGAACTTGAACCTGCTCGTAGCACGAGATGGCGTCGTGTGAACTACAGACGCCGCCGCTCCTCCGCGCAGGATACAACAGCGAAACATTGGGACCAATTCGCTACGGAAGTGAGCTTCCGTCAGACTGTACAGGAAGAAGTTGATGGCGTGATTGACAGGTGCATCGTGATTGACAGGTGCAACCCAACACTCGGCAGTGACTGCGACAATGATCCACATAGACGTGTTTACAAGAATGTGGTGTACTTGTGAGATTGCGCGACATGCCCTTATACTCGCGTCATCCAGTCACAAGCCCCAAGCGCAGAGAGGGTAGACCGCCACCATCAACACCAAACTGTCCCCGGCGGCCACGGCGGTCAAGCAGACGTTCGCCGAGGTCCACACGAGTCCGTTCCGCCCCAGCACGACCACCTCGAGCGTGTTACCGACGAGTCCCGTCAACCAATCTTCTTTCTTCCGACTTATTGACCGTGCATTTATTACCTTCAGGGTATAATACTATTTTTAGCAGTGGCAGTGTTTATATATATTTCCTACAGACTTAACACTAACAGGAAGTGAGTTCCACAGAGTCGGTGCAGCAACCGAAAAAGCTCTAGTTCCGACATTTGTCTAAACATTGGGAACAAAAAGTAGATTATAATTAGATGGTCGACGCTGTCTAGGCTGTCTGGCAGGAGTGAGTAATGAATGTAAAAGGTGGAAATCCTGGAATGCGCATTGCGAGAGCGTCGGTCACAGAGGGTGACCTAGTGGCGGAGTGACCCCCACCGATACCATAAAGCTCTAGTTCCGACATTTGTCTTAACACTGGGAACAAAAAGTAGATTATAATTAGATGATCGACGCTGTCTAGACTGTCTTGCAGGAGTGAGTAATGAATGTAAATATACTTGTTGCTGTGTTTGGGACTTTACAGGTCACGGGAGGTGAATGACCCACCCTAGGGAAACTCTGCGGGCACCTGTATTAGTTACAGGAGTTGGTTGATTCACACCCTTGGGAAACATCTACGCTGAGCAACATAGTTTTGTTTATGTTACCTAGCAGTAAGAGTATGTGTATCTAACTGATTATGATAATAGTTTCATATAACATGTAGTTGTGTATCAGTCTAAATGACATGTATTACTAGTTGACATACATATATATGAGTATGTCATATGTATGTACAAACAAAATAAAAATATATACACGATATTTAACAAGAATTAACAAGATTTAACAAGATTGCAATCCCAAACAACAAGTTCCAGATGGCAAGTGGACAAGGAAGCCATTGGCTTATCGAGAGTCCAAAATTTTTCTCATTTATGTGTAACCCGCCCTTATCAAATATCTGTCAATTCCATTTTTAAACATATTCACACTACTAGCATTAACACAATCATTTGGCAGTTTGTACTTTCTCATGTCCAACCAACACTGCTCCTTAACTAATGCTTTTTTGTGTCCTCTGGTTCTACTGCCTTCTTTAAGTTTGAAGAACATATTCCTGTCAACATCCTCATAACCATTCACTATTTTCAACACTTCTGTTTGGTCTCCTCTTAGTCTCCTGGTCTCTAGTGTCGTCAAACCACATTGTAATGAGCGAATTTCGTAACTAAGGTCTCTCAACTCTGGAATCATTTTAGTTGCTCTTCATTGTATTCTTTCTAGCTTGTTTATGTCCTTTTTACGATATGGCCTCCCCATGCTTGAATACAATATTCGAAATGTGGTCTAACTATTGCTTTGTACAGGGGTACAATTAGCTGTTTCTCTTTATACAT